>CM031954.1:31264258-31291758 GCA_018749465.1 Paracanthobrama guichenoti
CACTCACGCTCTCACTCACGCTCTCACTCACGCTCTCTCACTCACGCTCACTCACTCTCTCGCTCTCACTCACTCACGCTCTCTCTCACTCACGCTCTCACGCTCTCACTCACTCTCACTCACTCACGCTCTCACTCACGCTCTCACTCTCTCACTCACGCTCTCACTCTCTCACTCACGCTCTCACTCACTCACGCTCTCACTCACTCACGCTCTCACTCACTCACGCTCTCTCTCACTCCCACGCTCTCACGCTCACTCACTCACGCTCTCACTCACTCACTCCACGCTCTCACTCTCTCACTCTCTCACGCTCTCACTCTCTCACGCTCTCACTCTCTCACGCTCTCACTCACGCTCTCACTCACTCACGCTCTCACTCACTCACGCTCTCACTCTCACTCACTCTCTCACTCACGCTCTCACTCCTCTCACTCCTCTCACTCCACGCTCTCACTCACGCGCTCTCCTCCACGCTCTCACCACGCTCACGCTCACTCACGCTCTCACTCACGCTCTCACTCTCACGCTCTCTCACGCCTCACCACGCTCTCACGCTCTCACTCACGCACTCACGCTCTCACTCACTCTCTCACGCTCTCACTCACTCACTCACTCACGCTCTCACTCTCACTCACTCACGCTCTCACTCACTCACTCACGCTCTCCTCACGCTCTCTCACTCTCTCACGCTCTCACTCTCTCACGCTCTCACGCTCTCACTCTCTCACGCTCTCACGCTCTCTCACTCACGCTCACGCTCTCACTCACTCACGCTCTCACTCACTCACGCTCTCACTCACTCACGCACTCACGCGCACTCCTCACGCTCACTCACGCTCACTCTCTCACGCTCTCACTCTCTCACGCTCTCACTCTCTCACGCTCACTCTCTCACGCTCTCACTCTCTCACTCTACTCACGCTCACACTCACTCCTCACACTCACGCTCACTCCTCACGCTCTCACGCCTCACTCCTCACGCTCACTCACTCACGCTCTCGCTCTCACTCACTCACGCTCTCACTCACGCGCTCGCTCCTCACTCACTCACGCTCTCCTCTCACTCACTCACGCTCTCTCACTCCTCACGCTCTCACTCACTCACGCTCTCACTCACGCTCACACTCACTCACTCACTCTCACTCCTCTCACGCTCTCACTCACTCACTCACTCACTCACGCTCTCACTCACGCTCTCACTCACGCTCTCACGCTCACTCACTCACGCCTCACTCACTCACGCTCTCACTCACTCCACGCTCTCACTCACTCACTCTCACTCACTCACGCTCTCACTCCTCACGCTCTCTCACTCACTCACGCCTCACTCTCTCACGCCTCACTCACTCTCACGCTCTCACGCTCTCACTCTCTCACGCTCTCACTCCACCACGCTCTCACTCACTCACGCTCTCTCTCTCGCGCTCTCGCTCTCTCACTCCTCACGCTCTCACTACTCCACTCTCACTCACTCACTCACTCACGCTAACTCACTCACTCACGCTCTCTCTCTCACTCACGCACGCCTCACGCACTCAGATACCTCAAATGCTCTCACTCACTCACTCACTCACGCTCTCACTCACTCACGCTCTCACTCACTCACTCACTCACTCACTCACGCTCTGCTCACTCACGCTCTCACTCACGCTCGCTCTCACTCACGCTCTCACTCTCACTCTCTCACTCACGCTCTCTCACGCTCTCACTCACGCTCTCACTCCGCTCTCACTCTCACGCTCTCACTCACGCTCTCACTCTCACGCTCTCACTCCACTCTCACGCTCTCGCTCACGCTCGCTCTCACTCACTCACTCTCACGCTCTCTCTCACTCACGCTCACTCACTCACGCTCACCACGCTCTCACTCACGCTCTCCTCGCTCTCACCACGCTCTCACTCACGCTCTCACTCACGCTCTCGCTCACGCTCTCACTCACGCTCTCACTCACGCTCTCGCTCACGCTCACGCTCACGCTCACGCGCTCACTCTCGCTCGCTCGCTCACTGAAATCACGCTCTCGCTCACGCTCTCGCTCACGCCACTCTCGCCACGCTCGCTCACGCTCTCGCTCACGCTCTCGCTCACACTCTCGCTCACGCTCTCGCGCGGCTCTCACTCACGCTCTCCTCGCTCACGCTCACGCTCTCACTCACTCACGCTCACTCACACTCACGCTCACTCACTCACGCTCTCACTCACTCACGCTCACTCACTCACGCTCTCACGCACTCCACTCACCCTCACGCTCACTCACTCCTCACGCTCTCACTCACTCACGCTCACGCTCTCTCTCACTCACTCACGCTCTCACTCACTCACGCTCTCACTCACTCACGCTCTCGCTCACGCTCGCTCACGCTCGCTCACGCTCTCGCTCACGCTCTCGCTCACGCTCGCTCACGCTCTCGCTCACGCTCTCACGCTCTCGCTCACGCTCTCACGTTCTCGCTCACGCTCTCACGTTCTCACTCACTGAGTCAGGGAGGAGGCCCGTGACGCGTTACCCTTGGTCGTGTTCATTTTAGCATCAAAGCCGTACCCCACATGCATGCCTGCGGCTCGCTCTGTCTTCCCCCTTCCCCCGCTGATGCTGTCTGACTCGTCTGCATTCTCCTGTTTATGAATGATTAATAGATGACAGATCTGTTTTATAGGCACATCATGGGCTGAGCTTTCAGTGTCACTTTTGACATCGATGCCACAGGGAGGAGAATCGGCCCAGCTATCGTTCTCTCTTTCTCTCTCCCTCTGTCTCTTACTCCCTCTTTTCTTTCTTTTTTCCACAGCTGTGTGACAGTTTAAAGATAAATCATTGAAAGCAATGTCGTTTGCTTCTCAAAACTACATCTCTCACGTCTGAAGACCCACCAAAGTCGTGACAGAGGAACATGGCATTTTAGGTGCGACACAGGTCAGATTAGGATATTTTTTTGTAAAGGAATAATCCATCCAAAAATTTTAATTCTGTCATTATTTACTCACCCTCATGTCAAAACCTTATATATTTTTCTCAAGCTCCTAAAAATAAGATTAAAAGATTAATTTGGCTCTTCTGAATGCTTCTAAAGTCTGACGTCATTAAGGTCAAATTCATCAAAACCTATTTAAAAAACTTGCCTTTAAAGACTTTTAAGGTCATTTTATAGTCATTTACATAAAAGAAAAATCCTGTGAAAATCAGTATTATAGTTATTTATTTTAAATAACAGAATTTTTAAATATAAAATGATAACTGATGATAATAACCCTGGTGAAAATAGTACACAATGTGTTTCCAATTATTATTATTTTTATTTTATTTTTAGAATAAAACAGAATTTTTAAATAGTTTTAGTTGTAGCTTATGATAATAACTCTGGTGAAAATATTATATAATGGGTTTCTAATAATTTTTTTATTTTATTTTTTTAAATGTATGTATTTACTTGTTTGTTTGTTTGCATGCTTGCTGAATGATTCCTCTAAGTCTTTAACATACATCCAGTGTTTCATTAACTGCAGTTTATGCAGAACAGCATGCTGGGATTGTGGAAAGCCATTTTTCCCCCCGTCTTCTACACATGTCACAAAGTTGACATTAATTAGTAATGCGAAGTGAAAGTAAAGGACAACGACAAAGCAATTAGACACAGTCACTCTTGAACATTCAAAAGCAAGGAAACGAGCGTCGTGATTGAAGGAGCTACATAACCATGGCCGCGTATGACAGCGCAGTCTTGATGTGTTCACATACCATAATGGCACCGAGTCGAACAGCACAGACGCTTCATTAGAGGGCCACCCTTCTGAACATCTCCAGATCTCCAAAGTTACAGCAGTGAAGGGTGCATCATGTCTTGGAGATGTTTTTAATCTCTTTGTTTTTGAGATGAAGTGAATTTGGCAGACCAGGCTATCGGAACATTGCCTCTCTAAGTTGCAGTTAGGCTGTCGGCTCCCGCGGGACCTCGCCGTGCCACTGACAGATAATTGCTAATTGTTAGAGGCGCAACCTGGCACAACAACGGCTTCGCACACGACCCTTCTGACGTTCCCCGTCGTTCTGTCCGCCTGCTTTTGTTGCCTCTCCTCTTTCCTTTCATACTCCCTCTAAGATAGTACAACTATAATAAGGCCACATTTGTGGGAGCCACTTATATCGTTTGTCCTTTCAAATGTTATTAAAACATGAGATTCTCAGTCCTGATATATTTTTAACTGTGTTAATGCATTTTTGGCTTGTCACCCGCTGACAGCGCCGCCATAGTCTGCGGCGAGCCACCAGGGAAATTTACATGCATTTGAATTTGCACTGCCAAGCCCTGCCATCTCCCCCTGACAGCCTATTTAGCTGGGTGATAAGTTAATCTGGGTCTAGCTTTGAGGGTGCTGCTCTTAGTCCAGAATCTTCTGTGGGAATCACTATGAACTCAAGCTGCTCAACGCTTGCACTGACTGACAACCAGCCACTCCTGAAATAGATTGTTACATACGAACTACAAAAAAAGAGAACAAGAATAAGAGGAATTGTGTTGTTTGTGCCGAAGGATCCGTTGGGATTCTGCTGGACAGACGTGACAGTCTGGAAATTTAACCGAGGGGAGCACATGGATTTGGACAGTTTTCCTACTTGGAATTTGTGTGTGTGTGTGTGTGTGTGTGTGTGTGTGTGTGTGTGTGTGTGTGTGGTGATAATCTACAATCTCTGTTTTGTTTTTTTGTTTTTATATTGTCATACATTTCCTTCTGCTAAGAGAATTCACTAAATGTAATATTTATTAAAATTAATATTTGTTTTAATATAATATGAAATAGTAATTTAATTGCCCTTTTTATACAAGGATTTATCATTATTCATCATTTACACAAACACAAAATGTAAAAACAACTTAATATGGGATCTATATAACACTGTATAAGATTTATTGATTTATTTATGTATTTGTTTGTTTATTTATTAATTCATATATTTATTTATTCATTCATTCATTCATTCATTCAATGGCTAATACTAAATTGTTACAGTTTAAAATAGAGATATGATTTATTATTATTATTTAATTATGGCTTTACTCATACAAAAATATCACAATATCTACAAAAAAATATAAAACACAATTAGAAATTATCATAAAAATGTATATTTGAACTTTAATAATATTTTTTTAATCTATCAGTGGCTATACTAAATTGTTACAGTATATATATATATATATATATATATATATATATATATATATATATATATATATATATATATATATATATATATATATATATATATATATTTTTTTATGAATACACTCACAGAGAATAATAGCAGTTTTATTAGTGCTGTCAAGTCGATTAATCAGCGATCTAACATAAATTAATCAACAATTAATCAACTTGACAGCACTAGTAAAAACTATTTAATATGGAATCTTAATCATACTGTATATGAAGGTTCATTTATTTATTTATATTTGAAATTTAATACAAAATTACAAATAAATATAATAATATGGCTTTTATTATTATATTTTTCTATTTTATTTTAGACAATTTCTCCATAAAAAATATGAAACAATATTTAATATGGGATCAACATCACACTGTATAAGAAGCTTTCATTATGTATTTATTTACTAAATTGCCAGTTTACAGTAAATAAATATAGTACATTTGTTTACTATACCATTATAAACCATTACATAGGTTTCTACTGTACAGTTAATGTAATCAAGAAAAATGTAAGCAAACATTTATTAACATCAATTATTAAAGGAAACCATTCAATTCATGTAAACCTTTGATTGTTTTGTACCTGGGAAAAATGTGGCTACACATCAGAACCATATTAACATCCGGGAGGTGTCACTCAGAAAGTGCGTCTCCGTTGGGCTTTGGGCTTTCAGAGGTTAAATCAGATTGACGCTGACAGTTTTCAACACTGTATACGTTCCCACGGCCCGATCAGAAAGAACGGACACTTTTTGCCACAGATCAGGTGGCACGCTCCGTCTAAAGAAAGATTTAGAGATAGACAATGAACATCAGATTGTAGAAAAAAAAAAATCAAGGTAAAATTAAGAAAAAAGGGGGAGGTGGGCTTTTGGGGACTGTTTCTGGAGGTGTTGAACTGAGTGGTTCCAGAGGGACCCGTGACCCCAAAATAGTCTGGGGTCAGAGGTGAAAGTCACAGGAGAAAGTCACCTCTGGGGTCGGACGCGTACCTAACACAGCAAATTTAAAACAGACCTCAACGCTGAGAGACGCAACCTATGGGATGGTTGTCCAGTCAGCAGCAAGAGAAATATCTCTCTTTCTGAAAGGCGTTCAGATGCATTTTGTGAGGTTAACCAAACACAGACTCACCGTTGCGTTTTTCAGAGCTTGTCAGTCGTGGGGAAGCCACGCAATGGCGAGTTCTTCTTCCATAAATGTCGGCGAGATGCCGGATAGACAGCAACCCTCATGAGGCGCAGCATTTCATCTTTCCTGGAGTTAAAGTACAATTTGGTTTGGCTGGCAGTGAGCGTGTGTGTGGGGGGGGAGCCACTCTTGCCGGGGCCGTTTAACACTCCACTGCCCTGGTGAGAAAGACAAGCACATGAGAAGAAATCAATTAGAAGTAACAAGCAAGGCCTTAAACGCGGAGTCCTCCGCACAGGCCAGTGAAGAGGAAAAGCAGAGCGAACGGACGCATGCCGTAGCTTTTCTCGGAAAGAAACAAAAACTGCTCGTGTAGCTTTACGCTCAGCTTCTCTCCACTGCACACATGCCCTATTTTCAGCATATTTTTACCTTGCTGCTACATTTGTGGCTATAGTAAAACTATGCAATGCTCAGCAACATGTCCTAAAAAAAGTGTTTATTATATTTCTATAAATATAAATCATATGGCGCTATATCAAAATAATATCATAATTTCAATTTTCAATTCTCAAACATTAAGGCCTGGTTTCACAGACAGGGTTTAGATTAAACCACGATTAGGCCTTAGTTTAATTATGACATTTAAGTAGCTTTTATAAACATGCCTGAGAAAAAAAAAAAAAAAAAAAAAAAACATTAATGATGTGTCCACAATGATGTTCATGTCTGTCTGTCTTCAGTGTTTTCCTCAAAAAACGTAATATGTTTTCCACTGAAGAAAGACAGACATGAACATCTTGGATGCGATGGGGAGTAAATGATCAGGACATTTTCATTTTGAAGTGAACTGCTCAAACATGCATTTTAGTCTGAGACTAGGCTTAAGCCTTGAAAACGGCCACAAGAGTTTAAATTAAAATGAATATAAATGTATAAAAAAAAAGGTTGATCACATAATATCCCTCTGAAATTATGTGAGGTCATGTATGTTCACCTTTTTCTGCACTCAATTTTAATGCACTTAATCGCCCTTTTAAAGCAATCAAAATAACTAATAATTTGAAATATTATTACATATTATTATAACTCTCTCTGTGAATATATTTAATTCATTCCAGTGATCAAAACTGAATCATTACTCCAGCCTTCAGTGTCACATGATCCTTCAGAAATCATTCTAATATGAGGATTTGCTGCTCAAGAAACATGTTGAAAACTACTCAACATTTTTGTGAAAATTGTGATACACGTTTGTTTTTCTCAGGATTCTAAATAGTAAAATGCTCAAAAGAACAGCATTTATTTGAAATGGAACACTTTTGTAACATTATAAATGTCTTTACTGTCACTTTTGATAAACTGAATGAGCCCTTGCTGAATAAAAGTATTAATTTCTTTAAAAAAAAAAAAGGTAACACTTATTTTACAGTGTCCTCCTTACAAGTTATGTACTTACCGTAAATTATGCATAATTACATGCAACTAACCCTCAACCAAACCTAATCCTAACCCTGCAGTAAGTATATAATATTACTCAGTACTTAAATATATAATTACACTATAACAATGACACCTTAAAATAAAATAATAAAATAATAAATTACACATTGTACCACCACTGTACATCAAGACAATCAAAACCTGTGAATGTTTATTTAAATGGTTAAAAATCAAAAGAAATAACTTACTAATAATTAGTGCTGTCACTCAATTAAAAACAAAAAACAAAAGCAACAACTAATAATTAATCACACATTTTTCTGTGATTAATCGCACATTAAAGTTAATATATTTTATTTTGTAATAATTTCACATTTAATCTCCAAATTAATGTAGAAAAAACAAAGACAGTATATTTTAAATATTTGATCTGGTGGGAAATATACAGAAATTGAATACAGCCAAACACTTCACAGTCTTCACTGCATAAATTATAAATTAAACATAAATTAATATTTATTAAAGCGACAAAAGTTCAGTCAAGAGCATGAACGATTTTCCCTCTTTCGTTAATTCTTTGATTTACATTAATGACTGACATCACAGCTGTGGGTTTATTAGGCTGCTGTCCCTTTAAGACCTGCGGATCCGGATCTGACACGCATCCAATGTCCTCACAACTCTCTGCGCTCATGTAACACTTTTTAGATCATTTAAGGCTGTGATTACGAGGATACTCGACAAAGCGTGCATTTTGGCATACTTTTGAGTGTTTTTGTTTGTTCAAGGGCAAAAGAGAACGCGGCCGCACATTGTCCGAAGCGGCGCCAGTACAGATTTAAGTTCTTCTTTTGCATCTTATTGCGCTTGAATGGTTTAATTGCACTTGAATGAATGGTAGCGTGATCATATACTGTAGAGCAGCCAAAGGACGACTGACGACGAATGATTCTGTTAATTGCTAAATATTTTTAACGCATTAAAATGAAAATTTTTTAAAATCACAGTAACTTTTTTTTAATGCAGTAATTTTGACAGCCCAACAAATAATACTACAGCAAGATACTCTAAAAAAGGTCATTTGCCTTAAGGTGCTGTTGTACCCTAAATAGTGCACATTACATATGATGACAGAACATAAAACGGGTCACAGGACAGATAAATTTAGAGAATTTAGACAATGTCCTTCCAGAAAGATTTAACACATGGACTCCAGTATACAATATGTCAGCATACAATGAAGTTAATCGCAGGACATATAGAGCCCACTGCATCTGTCTCCACAGTTCCCAAAGTAATCTGTGTTGTTTGACATGGGTCACTTCCCCTCTCACACGTATGTAGTGTATAATTGCATATTAATTAAGGTGGACTCAGGGCCAGCTCTCACAAGGCACATCACAGGGACCCCCGTCCCTCTCTCAGGGTCTGACAGATCCCCAGTCACTTGTTGACGAGGAGCAGAGGTTTTGAACCAGCTGTCCTGGACAGAGTCCCGCCGGACGCATCACCCCCACAGCGACTAAAGGACATAGTCTCCTCAGGAACGAGAGACGGAGATAATATAGCCATCCAGAAACAGCAGCAACCACACTGCAAGGTGAAAGGGAGGCATTTTGTAATTGTGGCAGTGGGGAGGCGGAGCCTGCAACATGATGTCACAGTCAGAAACCAGTAATCTTTGAAAATGCAAATTTATCTGAAATGGGTGGGTTTTAATGTAGTCAGGATTGTGTTGGTCAGCAACTCAAGAATTTCATTGGTTCTTAGGAAACACATTTAGTGATTCTAGTTTGCATGTGACATCATGATGCAGACTCCACCTCCCCACTACCTCATTCAAAACTTTTGCATTAGATGCTTGTTTCTTTGACTTTTAAATCAATGCGAAATTAAAGTTCAATAAAATTAAACTTTAGATTTTTTTCCTTAACTTATGGAAATGTGCAATATTATAAAACGTAAATATTGTGTACAATGGAATTTTTTTATCCATGTAATGGATTTTATTTTATTTTTTACATTTACACTATTTTTAAAAGTACACATGTATGATCTTTTTATAAAGAATTCATGAGTGCACAAAAACGATAAGATCAGAATTTTCTCCTCTTCTTTTTTCTCTGCGGGCTATTTTCTATTGTTGTACATAATGGTGAAACTGCAAAATAAAAATAAAAAATTACATTAAATCAACTATAATTTTTTCCATATTGTAAAATTACAATTAACTGCAATTATTTATAAACTGAATAACTCTGCAGAGGTGAATGAGAATAACAATTACAAAGACAAAATTCTCTATTGTTCTCAAAAAAGACAAAAGAAATGCAATTTATGCTGCACAGCAGCTCACAGCCTGGCCAGCAACATGAAAAACCCTTTTGCTCCATCTTCAAGAATAAAAACAGGACAAAAGGGGGAGAAAAAAAGATAGGGGGAGACAGAAAGAGGGAAGCGTCAGTCTAGTTCATTTGATGCAGTGATGCAGTCTCAAGTGCATGTGTGCCCTCAGGGCTGGGACCAGGGCGAGTGGAGCTGAACCCCAGAGGCTGATCTCGGATCTCCCTTCTGCACTGTCCACAACAGCTGCCGCACCATTAGCCTCTCCTCCTCTGGAGCTCATTACAACTGATCAATACAGGCCACTGCGCTTATGCTCAGCCTCCTGCCCGTCCTCTAGCCAGCAGAAATTCTCTCTTTTTTGCTGCTTTTTCTTCCCGACTACATGGCATTTGCACTATCCATCTTTATTTGTCTTTTCCAGCTCCCACTGTCAGTCACATTCTCCTCTGGTTCCAACTTGATTCCAAAAACAAACCTTTTCTCCATTCACAATTATTTATCATCTTCTTTCTCTCTCAGACAGACGGGAAGACAGACAGACAGAAGGATAGATAGAACGATAGACAGACAGACAGACAGACGATGGACGGATGGACATACATTCATCTACTTTATTTTCTATTTATTCAACTTTTCCAGTGCTGTTCTGCTCTTCTCTTTGCAATGACTGTACATTTCAAGACTTAAAAAAATAGATGAAGGGAAGCTCATTGGCTTTGAATACATTCACTCACTCCCTCTCTCCCTCTCTCTCTCCATGCATTAGACCATCTCTAGAGAGGGAGAGAGATGAAATTATAAAGATATGCGTGATGTGAACAGAATGTAAAATGTCCATTTGTCACTCTGGATAATATAATCAATCTGAGTGATATTTCCTCCTCTTAAAAGCATAATGATATGGATTTAATACATAGGTATTAAGTATACTTGTCTGTAAATAATGGAGGAGCAGTGAATAAAAGCTCTTGTCGCTTTCAATAAGGTGCACAGCAATTTGATCACAAACGCTGATAAATTGCACCATCACATCACACACATATACACAGAAGAATATGCTGATGTGGTCTCATATGAGACCAGTGTTATTATGTGCTCCCTATAGACTGTTAGACACACTCAGACAGACAAACAAACAGATAGATAGATCAGATCAAACGATAGACAGACAGACAGGAAGACAGACAGACAAACAAATAATAGAGATACTAGCACATGAGACAGACAAACAGATAGATAGACATTCAAACAAACAAACAAACAAACAAACAAACAAACAAGATAGATGGATAGACATACAAATAGACTGGCAAACAGATAGACAGACGGACAAACAACAGATAGACAGACAGACAAACAAACAGATAGATAGATTAGATAAAACGATAGACAGACAGACAGGAAGACAGACAGACAAACAAACAAACAATAGAGATACTAGCACACGAGACAGACAAACAGATAGATAGACAAACAAACAAACAAAAGATAGATAGATAGATAGACATTTAAATAGACTGGCAAACAGATAGACAGACGAACAAACAACAGATAGACAGACAGACAGACAGACAGACAAACAAACAAACAGATAGATAGATTAGATCAAACGATACACAGACAGACAGGAAGACAGGAAGACAGACAGACAAACAAATGATAGAGAGACAAACAAACAAACAAACGATATATAGATAGACATACAAATAGACTGGCAAACAGATAGACAGACAGACAAACAAACAATAGATAGACAGACAGATAGAACAACTGAACAAATCACAGACAAACAAATGATAGACAGACAGAAAGACAAACAATAGATAGACAAACAGACACACAGACAAACAAATGATAGTTAGACAGACAGGCAAACAAACAATATATAGACAGACAGACAGACAGAACAGACTGAACAAATCACAGACAGACAAAACAAATGATAGACATACAGACAGACAAACAATAGATAGACAAACAGACACACAGACAAACAAATGATAGATAGACAAACTGATAGACAGTCTGACAAACAGACAGACTAAGAGACAAGCAAACGATAGACAGACAAGACAGACAGACTGACACACAGATAGACAGACAGACAGACTAGCTTGCAATGCAACATGTTTAGAAGTGTATGAATGGTTTGTCAGTCATAACTGAACTCAAGCATATGTTGTTCAGGTCAAAACATATAAATTGTGTATCATAACCGGGTCAATCAGGAATGAGTTTTGAGAGCTGAATTTGTTTAAAATCATCCCCTCGTTCTCTCATCCCTCTGACCTATTGAGGGCTGGATTCCGACCGCTCACGCGCAGGGGAAGTCAAATCATTAAGATCCCGCTAGTTAAATTCGCAGATTCGGATGCGAGCGGGAATCGACGTCAATGATGAGAGCATCCCATTCTTATAGGGGGAGCCTTTTAATCTCAGCAGAACAAAACGAGGAGCAAAGCGCTTCCCCGTTTATTTGCTTTTAAATTGAGGCTTTGAGGGAATCACAGAAAACAAAAAAGAAAGAGGGAGAGCGAGAGAGAGAGAGAGAAAGGGTGGAAAAAATGACCTGCTGGCGTGTGAGTTTGTTGCTGGAAGGTAAGTCCTGCTTATATTGAAGCAAAGTTCTGAAAATAAGCAAAGAACAGATTTATTGATTTTTGGTAGAGTCTGGGTGTTGAAGAGGGAAAGAATAAAGAACTGCTCTTTGCCCGATATGTCCAAATGACGTCCCATGGGAGACGCTTAATGGTGGGGGAGGGGAGGGGGGGCAGGTGCCTTGCCTGTCTCTTGGATAGAACTGCCCTGAGGCTAGGGCTAATGGTATTGGCTGAGCCTGCTATAAGAAGCTCACTTCTAATGGCCAACTTTGTGTGTGCCAGAAGACAGACAGATATCGATTGGTCCAAATGCCCTTGAGTTGGCAACATCTAAAATGAAAATCCACCACGCAAGCAGAAAGTTTCTGCAAGTTATGTTTCAGGAATGCAATGTGAAAAGAGGGGATTGTGGAAAGGGGTGGAGGGTAAAAAAAAAAAAAAAAAAAAAAAAAAAAAAAAAAAAAAAGATACAGCCCATAATGTATGCTACAACCTCGATTTTTCCTGCTGCCCCCTTTTTGTCAAATGTCGGGCTTTTTTGTTTCGGGAAAGAGGGAACATTATCATGTGAGAGAAAGGGGGAATTTCCATGTTTCACATCTTAAGCTGGGCTGGATTTGTCTCTCTCACCTCTTAAACATGACTGAACATTGCTCATACAAACTAAACATGCTTTGCTATCTAAAATAAGGTTTGGCATATAAGACATAGCTGGTCGGCATCAGAATGTCTCCACTGTAATGAAATATAGATAGAAAAAATTAAGGCAACTAGATGCATTGAGAGTTTTTGCAACAAATTTCTCAATAACGGTCTTCATTCACGCACTAAAAAGTCAAATCATCTTGTACAAACTTTATTTAGGCAACTTACACTATAGTTCAGAAGTATGGGTCTAAGAGTTATTATTATATTGAAATTAATATTTTAGTTTAGCAAGGATGCATTAAACTGATCCAAAGTGACAGTAAAGACTTCTGTATAATGTTACAAAACATTTCTATTTCAAATAAATGTTTACGTTCTATTCAAAGAATCCTGAAAAAAATATCACGGTTTGCATAAAAATATTAAGTCGTTTTCAACATTGATAATAATCAGCTTGTTTCGTGAGCAGATTTCTCAAGGATCATGTGATAGTAATGATGCTGAAAATTCAGCTTTGCATTACATTTTGAAATATATTCAAATAGAAAAAAAGATATATTTTAAATAGTAATAATTTCACAATTTTGCTGTATTTTTCATCAAATAAACATAGCCTTGGTGAGCATCAGAACCCCTTGCTTTTAAAAGAGAGACCATCTTGTAAATTAAAAATATAGTCAATAATTTTAATAAGATGCACATGGATGTCAACATTTCAAAGACACCTGAATAAGTGACGAACATCAAGTAAAAATTTGAATGAATGACCAATAACTAAAAGTGACAACAAAAACACTTTCATTTTAAGGTGACATAGATATATGGTGTGTAATAACAGTAAATTATGCATAATTACAAGTAACTAACCCCTAAACCAAACCCTAACCCTAACTGTAACGCTATAGTAAGTACATGTAGTTAATTAATATTACTCTGTACTTATTTGAGCAAGTACAATGTAACTACGTCACCTTAAAATAAACTGCAACCAAAATAGCATTAAAAAGTCAACAAAAAGTAAAACATTAATTATTTAAAGTTATGTTGCAATGCATGATGGGAACTCTAAAACACTTAAGTTAGCAATGTTGTTCAGTATACTAACTCTTTTAAGCTAGACCAAGAATATTTCTCCAAAAATGTTTAAACTCATTAGATTCAGAATCTTAGACTCAAAAGCCAAGTATATGTAATAAAATGTTCAGACATATATATTTTTTAAAGTATATGTCTCAAGATGCCCTTAAAACAGTGTTGGGGTGTGTGTGTTATACAGTCACACCCAATTTACAAGACTTACTGTCCCTTTAAATATTTCAATAACAGTCAAACACCTGCTCTGAAGTGATAATTAGTGTCAGGTACACAACACAATCACTTTCCCTGTCCACAAACACACATAAAAGCCACGCTTCCCTAGTCACCCTATTAAATCAAACACTCATCCCACGGCCAGCTAAAAGCGTGGTATCAGCATTGCGGCTTCTGAATACAATGTTTTAAATGGTGGATTTCACTTTCCATAAATTACGCAAACACCACAGGGCCGCGCAGAGCTGAACGGCACTAATCAAGCATTTTGGGTTCGAGCAAATACACAGATTAGGTGGAACCAACTCAAAGTCCCAAACCAATCAGAAAGCACTCAGAGACTGGAAAAAATGAAATCAAAACAGCTACAAAACATAAGTAAACACTTACTGAAAAGAAAAAAAAAGAAAATCGAAAAAAAGAGAATTGAAAGCGGGAAAAGCAGAAATGTGACAGCATGGCAAACAATAGATATATTCACCCAAAGCCAGACAAAGACATCTGTCCCAGTGTGAGTTCAACATCAATCCCACAGCAGCTGCAAGAAGGATTTTGTGTCCATTATTGAGTGCCAGTGAAAAGCTATTTCATTTGATGCATGTGGGTATGACTTTGTAACTCATAAAGAAGAAAAATTACACTTACACTTTTTTCTCTCCATTCGGGAATTACTGGGGTGAAAACTTCCGCTTTGCAGTGCACGGATGGCTATAACTCAAAAAAGTTTCTGTGTCTCATTGCTTTTGTTCTCACAAGTGGTCAAGAGGTCACTGGACAGCACAGTTTGGTGTCCCATTACTTTTTTAATTTTTGCACAAAGTATTATGTCAGAAAACAAATAATATTGCAATGAACATAGCCTCAAAAATAGCTAGTGTAAACACATACTGTACAACTTTTTTTGACTAACAAATTTGAGAGGAAATTGATTCTGTGACTGTGATTGAAGCAGCTTCTATGTACGAGTAAAAATGCTGCATCTATACATATCTGGAATTTCCAACTTTGATACGACACCTTGAAAAATATCGGTATTCAATACCATGGGGAAAACTGTCATAAATACTGCCATACAGATATTTTTATTATTATCTCAATTTTTTGATAATTTGGGCAACAGCTTACACATCGCACAGGGAAGCTTTTTTTTTATTTTTTATCTTTGAACTAAAAAAAAAAAAAAAGTTAAAAGTCAGTAATAAAATAAGAACAAATAAACAAATTGCAAGCAACAGCACAAATAAATGCACAAGAATAAAGAGCGAAATTAAATAAACACAGCTTTAAGTTTTTCAGGTGGGTCCATTCAGGTAAGAAATACTGAAATTAAGAGTAATCAAATGTAAAATAACAAAGGACACAGTTACACAAGTTATTCAGTGATTTTCCTTTGTCTTTTCTTTGATTAACATGACAGACAGCAGCAGGTTTATTAGGCTGCTGTCACTTTAAGAGCTTAGGCACGGATCCAATAGGCTAATTATAAGTTTGTAAACATCCGGGATGCGCGTGCATCATGGCTGCAGAAAACCCAATTCTACCCTCGGCTAGAGCATTACACGGATTCGGTATACAATATAGTTCGATTTAAAAAGATTATAGTTTATATTGTTTATATGTTATTTTCAAAATGTTCTCCGCATATTAACAGCAGGTCACCCAGCGATAAGCACTGTTAGTCAACGAAATTGACATTAGTGAGTGGGATACGTCTTACAGATCCGTTTGCTATAGCACCATGTTAATGGTTAAACGATGAAATGAAATGGCCAAGCATCCAGTGGCCAGAGATATTCAATTGCCTGATCAACACTCCAAGTGTATAGACCAATTTTGTGTTTGCAAACAGCGATGACATTTTTTTGTGGGCAGAAAATGGCAGTTCTGCCATAGCAATCTGTGGAAGCCTGCGCAGCTGCAAGTGATGTAACTGTGACGTCTTACTGTTACACAACATGCGTCATCTTGCTCAACTATTTACATTCCATCGATACTGCAGAAAAGGTGTATTGGAACCATTTCAGTATTGATACATATCGAAATATCGATATTTTTGACAACTATATACGTATAAACACACTGTATATATAGGGTACAACGGGGCTAAAGGCGCCGCGGGGTAAAAGGCTCCTTTGATTTGATTTTCCTCTAAACCACTAGATGGCACAAAAACTTGCCACAGCACTTTCCAAAACATCCGCTTTTCAGGATGCACGTGAAAATTTGGCTGATCTTTGACGCGATCGTGGACAGCAGTGCAAAGTTGATTCTGCACTAATTTTAAATTATTAAATTATTAAATTAATACATTAAATTATTATGGGATCTTCAATGCTTTCAGAATCTTTATGGTTTTAAAATAATTTTGTTTCTTCATTTTTAAAATATATTTTTTTATTAACATATTTTAATGAACAAAAATGAATTCTTTTATTCATCAAAATAAACAGAAAATAGTATAAACTTTGCTACTGTGTTGTTTTTGCCCCATGCTGGTTTTACCCCATGCGTGGGGTAAAAGGCCCCTCTCCGCACCTCATACATTTATATGATTTTTTTACAAAATAAACCACTTTTATGATTTGTTTTTATATACACGTACACTCACCTAAAGGATTATTAGGAACACCATACTAATACTGTGTTTGACCCCCTTTCGCCTTCAGAACTGCCTTAATTCTACGTGGCATTGATTCAACAAGGTGCTGAAAGCATTCTTTAGAAATGTTGGCCCATATTGATAGGATAGCATCTTGCAGTTGATGGAGATTTGTGGGATGCACATCCAGGGCACGAAGCTCCCGTTCCACCACATCCCAAAGATGCTCTATTGGGTTGAGATCTGGTGACTGTGAGGGCCATTTTAGTACAGCGAACTCATTGTCATGTTCAAGAAACCAATTTGAAATGATTCGAGCTTTGTGACATGGTGCATTATCCTGCTGGAAGTAGCCATCAGAGAATGGGTACATGGTGGTCATAAAGGGATGGACATGGTCAGAAACAATGCTCAGGTAGGCCGTGGCATTTAAACGATGCCCAACTAAGGGGCCTAAAGTTGGCCAAGAAAACATCCCCCACACCATTACACCACCACCACCAGCCTGCACAGTGGTAACAAGGGATGATGGATCCATGTTCTCATTCGGTTTATGCCAAATTCTGACTCTACCATCTGAATGTCTCAACAGAAATCGAGACTCATCAGACCAGGCAACATTTTTCCAGTCTTCAACTGTCCAATTTTTGGTGAGCTCGTGCAAATTGTAGCCTCTTTTTCCTATTTGTAGTGGAGATGAGTGGTACCCATTGGGGTCTTCTGCTGTTGTAGCTCATCCGCCTCAAGGTTGTGCGTGTTGTGGCTTCACAAATGCTTTGCTGCATACCTCGGTTGTAACGAGTGGTTATTTCAGTCAAAGTTGCTCTTCTATCAGCTTGAATCAGTCGGCCCATTCTCCTCTGACCTCTAGCATCAACAAGGCATTTTCGCCTACAGGACCGCATACTGGATGTTTTTCCCTTTTCACACCATTCTTTGTAAACCCTAGAAATGGTTGTGCGTGAAAATCCCAGTAACTGAGCAGATTGTGAAATACTCAGACCGGCCCGTCTGGCACCAACAACCATGCCACGCTCAAAATTGCTTAAATCACCTTTCTTTCCCATTCTGACATTCAGTTTGGAGTTCAGGAGATTGTCTTGACCAGGACCACACCCCTAAATGCATTGAAGCAACTGCCATGTGAGTGGTTGATTAGATGATTGCATTAATGAGAAATTGAACAGGTGTTCCTAATAATCCTTTAGGTGAGTGTATATACACATACAAATCGCAAACCTCATATAGCTCATTTAATATTTAAATGACCCCCAGGAGTTGATGATCAACATTATCTGAAGCACATCCTTTCACAAAAAAAACCAAAAAATATTGGGAAGGAGGAAGATTTCTGCCTAATTTGCCCCTTTTCCTGAAGAGTGGCACATAAAGTTTAGTAAAATCAAAAGATTAGCACTTAAAGCTAAAGTGGACTTATAAACATACTTGTGAAGGTTGACAGGGTCATGCCTTCATAGATGAAAGCCACTTGAAGATCTTATTAAAAGCGTCTCAGAATCATATCACTGATGGTTGACTGGCACTTGATGAAAGACTCCGTGAAATTTACAGAAATCAAACACGAGCCACGTGGGCCTCATTCAGACTTTAATTGTTTTATTTAGATCTATAGATTTCTAAGCACAGTGGTTTCCAGTCTCAAGAGATGTTTTTTAATGAAATATTGAGTTCAAAGACTCATAGACCACACAGAGAAGTGTGTGTGAATGCTGAAGGCAATAGCAAAGAGGATTGAGCACATCAAAGTGAACACAAATCTTCACATTGGAAACCAGATTACAGCTGGTAAGATTAGTGCTGCGCTAGAAACAAGGTACATACTGTCACTCACAGACACAGAGACAATTTAGCATCAGGAGAACTTCATTTTCCAAATCAAATCAATCAGCAGAAGCGCTTGACAAAAGCGTGTGCTTGAAGACAATCCTATTTTCGGTGCGGCCAATAAAACAGAACTGCAATGAAGCGTGGAGCAATGCTGATGTAGCATATCAATTGATTGAATTTGTTGCAAACTCAACATTTAGTAGCTTGTATCCACTTTATTTTGCAACACAGAACTAAGCTATTTTCTTTGAATGTGCAAGACCTCTGATTCATTATAGGTAAATAACTGGAAGAATAACAAAGTGCATTAAATCATAAAACTAGCTACGCTACAAACCATTATGCTTATAAATATCATACTGAATTAAATAGAAACACCAGTATGCAGTGTCAAGCAGCATAACAAGCAGTTTTTGCACAGCTAACATATCTTGAAGCAGATGACACCAGAAGCCTGCTCTTACATTAAAAATAATGAGGCTAAAATGACCACAACCACAGAATATTTAACAAATAGCTATGTAGTATTAATATCAATTGTAAAACTTTATTGTGGCTGATTGTACATGACCCCTTACTAAAATGTTTACATTGTAGAAACATGCCACATTAATAGCCTATAGAATTGACGTGATGTGTAAAACCAGCTAACAAAGAATGCTTTCAGAACTTTAGCTAGCATTCTCTCAAAGTTATGAAGAAACGTTCTTACACGTTAATAGAATGTTTGTTCAAAGTTAATTGCTAGCACAAAAACATTATATATCATTATAAATACGGGACTATTGGATGCTTGAATCTGATTGGCTGACAAACGTTCTAAGGTGTGCAATTATTTTCAGAGAAACGCATGGCTAAAATAGTTCCAGGCAGGTCTTGACCGCAATATAGTTCCATGTCACTTCGCCAAATGATTTCAGTTATTTCAAAGGTCCTTGCAGCCGACAACAGCAAATGAACCAAAACCCACAATGAAACGGACCAAGCAAATAAATATAGTAAACGACAGGATAAAAGCAACAAATTATTTCCATGTTTTTTTTTCAAGATTCAAGATTCAAGAGTTTTATTTGTCACATACACAGTTATATACAGAATATACAACCGGCAGTGAAATGTAAACAGGTCCGCTCCATGGACAGTGCAAATTCACAGTTAAAAACACAAGGAGGAAAAAGTACTATATATCTATATAATTTATTTATATATATATATATATATATATATATATATATATATATATATATATATATATATATATATATATATATATATAAATAAATAAATAAATAAATAAATAAATAAATATATATATATATATATATATATATATATATATATATATATATATATATATATGTAGAATTATAAATGTCAAGTAGAAGAAAAAAAGTAAAAAAAAAAAAGAATAAAGTGGAATAAAATAATTGAAGTAGACTGTACAGTGAGTAAACTGTACACTTAAATATAGATAAATATGTGGTTAACAAATGTATAAAGAGTATAATGTGCAAACAGGTTTATAACAGGTTGTTACACAGTAACAACGAGAACAGAAAGTGCAGTGCAATGTCAGTGTATCGATGTTTATCCTGAAGTGAAGTCACGTGGTGTTAAGTGACTGAGTTCAGGAGTCTGATGGCCTGGGGAAGAAGCTCCTCCTGAGTCTCTCAGTTTTGGCCATCAGGCTTCGGGAAGCGCTACCAGATGGCAGCAGCGTGAAATGAGGGTTTGCAGGGTGATTAGAGTCCTTGATGATCTTAGTAGCTCTGCCTTTGCAGCGTTTGGTGTAGACGTCCTGCAGAGACGGGAGAGCTGACCCTGAGATACGCCGGATAAGCGCACGACTCTTTGCAGGGCTTTTGCGGTCATGACTGGTGCTGTTCCCATACCACGCTGTGATGCACTGAGTTAATACACTTTCTATTGCCCATAAATAGAAAGTTTTCAGGATAGCTGGTGAAACCCTGAATTTCCTCAGCTGGCGCAGGTGGTACAGTCTTTGCCTGGCTTTTTTCACCTGTGTCTGAATGTGAGCAGTCCAGGTCAGGTCCTCGGAGATGTTTACACCCAGGTACTTGAAGCTGCTCACTCTCTCTACTGGTGACCCGCTGATCATGAGGGGGAGTATGTCCGTTGCTGTCTCTTCCTGAAGTCCACAATCATTTCTTTGGTCTTGCCAACATTCAGAGAGAGACAGTTGTCCTGGCACCATGATGTTAGATGCTCCACCTCGTCCAAGTATGCCGTCTCATTGTTGTTGGAAATGAGGCCCAGGACAACAGTATCATCAGCAAATTTGATGATAGAGGTGGAGCTGTGTGTGGACAAACAGTCATGTCTGTAGAGAGAGTAGAGCAGGGGACTCAGGACACAGCCCTGTGGAGCTCCCACACTCAGGGTGATGGAGGTGGAGGTGGACTGGCCTATTCTCACCACCTGAGGCCTGCCAGTGAGGAAGTCCTCAATCCAGTGGCAGAGAGAAGGATTCAGGCCGAGATCCAGGAGTTTGGAGGTTAGCTTGATGGGAACTATGGTGTTAAAGGCTGAGCTATAGTCAATAAATAGCAGCCTTACGTAGTTCCCACTTTTGCTGTCGATGTGAGTGAGGGAGGAGTGGAGGACATGCAAGATGGCATCTTCAGTCGATCTATTGGGACGATAGGCAAACTGAAGAGGGTCCAAAGTGTCAGGAATGTAGGCGCAAATGGTGTTTTTAATGAGTTTCTCAAAGACCTTCAGGACTATAGACGTGAGAGCCACTGGACGATAGTCATTTAGGCAAGAGGGTTTACTGTTCTTAGGGACAGGGATGATGGTGGATTTTTTGAAGGAGGTTGGGACCACAGATGTAGCGAGGGACTCATTAAAGATAGATGTAAACAACCTGGCGAGCTGATCAGCACAGGACCGCAGAACACGACCTGAAATACCATCTGGCCCGGCAGCTTTCCTGACGTCCACACGCTTGAGTGCCCTCCGAACTTCATCCCCCGAGACAGAGATCACGTGATTGTTGCTGCTCTGAGTAATTTGGCGGAGTAACCACTTGGCGGAGTTGCGTTGCCGCGGTTACAGTCAAAGCGAGCGTAGAAAGAGTTTAACTCGTTCACAAGCAACGGGTCGGCGCTCCCCTCTGCAGAGGATTTAGATCCAAACGAGCAGATGGACCTCAGACCTTGCCACATGCGCCGCGAGTCGTTGAGTTGGAAATGAGACTCTACTCAGTCTTTATACCGGAGCTTTGCGGCTTTAACTGCACGCCGCAGAGCATAACAGGATGATTTGTATTCATTCATATTCCCTGAATGGAGACCGGCGTTGTAAGCGGCAGTGCGTGCGTTCACTGCCGCGCGGATTGAATTGTCCACCCACGGTTTCTGATTTGAGAAGGACGTTATTGTTATTGTTTGCGTGGCTTGCTCTGTAAGCGTGTTGATGAAGCAAAGCGCCACGCCTGTGAACTCGTTTACGTCGGCTGAACTCGCTCGGAACATGTCCCAATCCTCATCAAGAGCTGCCTGTAGCGCGGTCTCTGAATGGGGTGACCAGCGTTTAACTTCCCACCTCACCGGGGGTTCCTGAATGAGCTTTTGTTTGTATTCGGGAGTGAGGAAAATGGCGGCATGATCCGATTTGCCAAACGCTGGAAGTGACCGCGCTTTATAGGCGTTCTTGAACGGAGAGTAGCAATGATCCAGTGTGTTTGGTCCTCGTGTAGGACAGGAGACTTGCTGGTGAAAGTTTGGCAAGACTTTCTTTAGGTTTGCTTTGTTAAAATCGCCCGCGACGATGAAAGCAGCATCGGGGTGTTTGTTTATGACGCCGCTGGCAGCATCATGAAGGCCAGATAAAGCCAGCCCTGTGTCTGCCTGTGGTGGAATGTAAACAGCGGTCGCGACAACCGCAGAAAGCTCCCTCGGCAGATAGAATGGACGGCAAATGATTGTTAAATGTTCCAGATGAGGCGAGCAGGACCGCGAGAGAATGGTGATGTTCCTGGGATCGCACCATTTCTTGTTGATCATGAAGCATACTCCACCGCCTTTGGATTTACCGGCCTCGGCTGTTCTGTCCATCCGAAAAACAGAGAAGTTCTCCGACGGCGTCACAGCTGTGTCCAGGACCGCGGGCGTGAGCCATGTTTCGGACAAACAAAATATGTTACAGTCTCTCATGTCCCGTTGAAAACTTATCCTGGCTGTAAGATCGTCCATCTTATTCTCCAAGGATTGAACATTTGCTAGAAGAATGCTCGGGAGGTGAGGACTGAATGCCCTTTTCCTCAGTCTGTTTCGAATTCCAGCGCGTTTCCCACGGTGTTTCTTGGTTCTACGCCGCTGGCTCTGTCCATTGTTCAACTCGGCGTTCCGAAGAATCTCAGATGGCCACAGAGTATCGGCGAAAGTGTCCTGAAACAGTCCAGTGTAGAGGTAACCAATGTCCAAAAGAGTTTGGACAAGAGTTTTGGTCGCAAAATTAAGTTTTATTATGTACGGAAAGCACATACTCTCTCCCACTCAAATGCACACACATACAGTACGGACACACACTCACACAGAAACGTGTTGTCAGCGCTGCTCTGATGATTATCAGTAAAATGGTTTAACAACTGGTCCCACTTTTATATTAGGCCTTAACTACTTAATGCCTTAATGTACTTACATCAAAAATTAAGTACAATGTACTTATTGTGTTCATACTGTATTGCAAAACACTTTTGCTGATATTGAGGTGGAATACGGGTAAAGTTAGGGACAGGTGTGGTGGTGTGGGTAAGTTTAAGGGTAAAGTTAGGGACAGGTGTGGTGGTGTGGGTCAGTTTAAGGGTAAAGTTAGGGACAGGTGTGGCAGTGTGGGTAAGTTTAAGGGTAAAGTTAGGGACAGGTGTGGCGGTTTGGGTAAGTTTAAGGGTAAAGTTAGGGACAGGTGTGGTGGTGTGGGTCAGTTTAAGGGTAAAGTTAGGGACAGGTGTGGCAGTGTGGGTAAGTTTAAGGGTAAAGTTAGGGACAGGTGTGGCGGTGTGGGTAAGTTTAAGGGTAATGTTAGGGACAGGTGTGGTGGTGTGGGTAAGTTTAAGGGTAAAGTTAGGGACATGTGTGGTGGTTGGGTAGGTTTAAGAGTAGTGTTAGGTGTAAGGGATGGGTCAACAGTGTAATTACAAAATGTAACTAAATTAATTAATTACTGATGTAGGTACATGCAGGTCATTTTTAAAATGTAAGTACAATGCAAAAACATGTATGTACACAATAAGTGCACTGTATCAAATTATTCATTTAAATGTAAGTACATAGTAGTTAAGGCCACCTAATATAAAGTGGGTCCTAACAACTTAAAAGCTACATGACATTTCTCACTAGTGAGGTAATAATGGCGCTGTTCTTGAAGCAGATAAACTTACAGTAAAGACGCTGCTGTCGAACACTGTTAAAAGACGCACAGACTCAGGTAATTCACACACGCTTAATCTCTCTCTCTCTCTAACAACTGCATTAATCATGCTATCAGTGGCTCAAGCTCTAAAATTAAGTTTTAGAATTAGCAATGGAGGCTTGTGATTAGACGCGTAAAAAATTTGTCCAAAATTAGGACAAAAACCTGACAACCCGTTGAAGTATTGAAAAATAATGCACACCCAAGGTGTAATGAGCACTCCACTTTATTTTTCTAGTAATTCAATGGCTTGTCGTCAAATTATTCTTTACTTCATGGAGTCTTTTTTCTGACATGTTTTAGTTGGACGTTTGTCTAACTTTTTTTGGTTAAATGTTACTTGTTTTAGAACGTTCAGAGAATATTAAAAAGTAACATGTCCTTAATGTTTGCAGAATGATAAAATGAATGTTTCCTTAGCGTTCACATAACCAAGAAAAAAAAAAAGTTAACATTCAGAGAATATTCAGAATAACGTTTTCATAACTTAATGGGAATGTTAACAAAACGTTCTTATAACATATTTTTGTTATCTGCAGATGTTTATCAGGTGTGTATATGCAGCTCACCTAATGAGAACTTAGTCTGAAATATCCTCTTTATAAATTTTATGAGAAAACTGCTGTAAAAGATGGCAAGTATCCATAATCTCATTTTTAACTGGCTACTAAACTCTTGCATTTGTGCAAACAAAAGATGTGAAGAAAAAAGATAAGAGGTGACGAGGGGAAAAGAGCAGTCAGGAGAAAAGAAAAGTGAGTATTCTCCTGGTGATTTCCAGTAAAACCCTCAAAATGGCAAAACGCTGCAATACATCACTTAAATGTAGGTATGTTCAGCATTTACTGGACTCTGATTTGGTTTGCTCTGAGATGTAACAGCGAGCAGAGAGGACCTCTGGGATGCGGATTTTCCGCTCAGTCTCATTTGACAACGTTTAGCGTTTGAGTGGGATGGTGTGCCGGCCGGCCTCTTGATCAAATATCGGACATTTCTGTTCTCCAGGAGAAAGAGCAGAGAAATTTGCTCTCACTTTGCCAGACGTGTATATTTTTCGAAGGTTAACAGGCTCGCTCGTGCCCCTTTGAAACTACTCTTAAAAGTAGTCAAGTTCGCCTCGCTGCTTCAGAACAGGAGGGGGCCGAAAGACGGGAAAGAGGTGGGGGAAGTCCTCGGCACAGGTGCCCTGGGAACGTCAGGAGACTTGGAAACAGCATTTAGCACTTTACTGACCTTCGGTCCATCTTTTTTTGCCAAATGTCCTGGTTGAGCTAAGATTTTTTTCCTAGTCATTTTCAGGTTCTCCTGAGAGGAGGGCAACTGATTGACCAGATCTCTCTGCCCACATTCACGTCTCAAAGCGTATATCGTATTTAAAAGTTCTGATACATGGAGGAAAATGTGCTTAACAGAATCAAATTGGGGTATTTTGAAAGGATACAGACATTGAAGATAGTCCCCGGGAGAGAACAGCATGTGAAACTTAAGAAGTTCAAAATGACCCATAAATTCAGATTTAACTGCAATCTTGAAGTGTAGCAGCACTGAGGAAATACTTTTATATATGTGTGGAATAAATCTTTTTTACAGGTTTGTTTTGGGAGGAATCAAACTTGAGGAGCGCAACACGTTTATTGTGATAAATATAGGTTTATGGGACTAGCAGATTAGTAGTGTTGATCTGACATCTGGTATTGGGGAATTAGTCTCATTATAAATAAACACCGCAGAGCTTTATCAGTCAGATCCTGGATGCAGAAGATGCCTCAACAAAGGAAAACATTTTTTGTTTTGAGAACAACAGCTGCAGGGACCGTTTGGAACTTTTAACAATATTGAACAAAATGTTCCAATGTACAGTGGAGCATGAAGCCTCCTTAATCTCAGAAAAGTATTATAACTATGACAAACAAACATCACAAAAAAGTTTTGCAACCTTCAGATCATAAGCTCAACCTATATAGTATCACTGATCTTCAGCCGTATTTGTTGCAGCTTTCTTTAACAAAACGTCACTTCAATGTAAAAAAAAATATCCAGGTGATATGTCATCCAGAGTGTGAATTATTATTTATTTATATATTTATTTTTTGACACAATTTTTAAAGATGATGGCCAATTTATTAGCAGATAGGGATCAAATAAGCAACTTTGCTGTTGCTGTCTTTATTTAAAAGATGCCAATAAAACTTAAACATCCATTGGACAATTTTTATGCAGTTTGTTCTGAAGATCAGAGAAATGGTTAATCAACCAGGGGACCGGGACCCACTAGGGGGACTCGATATGGATTAAAATGATAAAATGAGACAAAACAAGTTTATTTTAAACTATAACAGTTCAGGATAAATATTATTTTAATTCAATCCCTCAATAATTGTCATTTTTATTTAAGAAGCAGGGTTCCAGCAGTCTTGGAAATCCTGGATATTTTACAAACCCGATTCCAAAATAGTTGGGACACTGTACAAATTGTGAATAAAAAGGAATACAATAATTTACAAATCTCATAAATTTATATTGTATTCACAATAGAATATAGATAACATATCAAATGTTGAAAGTGAGACATTTTGAAATGTCATACCAAATATTGGCTCATTTTGGATTTCATGAGAGCTACACATTCCAAAAAAGTTGGGACAGGGAGCAATAAGAGGCCGGAAAAGTTAAATGTACATATAAGGAACAGCTGGAGGACCAATCTGCAACTTATTAGGTCAATTGGCAACATGATTGGGTATAAAGAGCGCCTCTCAGAGTGGCAGTGTCTCTCAGAAGTCAAGATGGGCAGAGGATCACCAATTCCCCCAATGCTGCGGCCAAAAATACTGGAGCAATATCAGAAAGGAGTTTCTCAGAGAAAAACTGCAAAGAGTTTGAAGTTATCATCATCTACAGTGCATAATATCATCCAAAGATTCAGAGA
>CM031954.1:31296758-31421758 GCA_018749465.1 Paracanthobrama guichenoti
CCCTGCTGAGAGAGGCCGGAATAACAAGCATCAATGTGATTACACTGATGAGATAGGAGGGACCAAACTCACAGAGGACAGTGAGCTGGGCTTGTGCCTGACATGTAACAGGAAGTGAGGTCATGAGTGGGTGGAATATGTGTGGAAGGAACAGTTCACACAAAAGTGAAAAGATTACATCATTTACACATCCTCATGTGAGAGTGAGCAAATGGCCCTTTCCCAAATTGGAACCCTTGCAGTCTTCCTCACTTTCCACACTTCTCCACACTTTCGTGACTTTGACTGTTGGGTAGACATTTGCTGTTGTGCTCGGCAAATGTGTGCATCAAGGGCACATATTGGCTGCAAAGGGGCGCGTGCTAGCGCCCTTCTGAAACCTAAAATGACAAATACAGACTTGTGGACTTAAAGGCCCACTGAAGTGCCTTGAAACTCACAGCATTATTCAATGTGTTGATGACATTTCCACTGAAACAGGAAAACAGGGTGGGACACATTGAACAGCTCCTCCTATTTAAAAAATAAATAAATAAATAGCCAGTAGCATTTGGTTTAGATCACAGTTTGGCCAGATCCTTTGAGCTTGGTAAAGCCACAGTTTCCTCCTAATCTCTAACCATTTCTCCTCCTAATCTCCATATTGCTTTAAAATACAGCATCCTGTGCAAAATTCAAATGGATCTGATAAATTTTCTGGTCTGCGCCAACTTGCACATTTGATCCGCTCTATGCTATCGTGTCTCTGGACCGGAGCTGCAGCGGTTTACGTGACACTAACATGAAACCAGACTTAATTCGCCCCAATATTTACACCATCTGAATCGTTCCCTCTCCACTATGTGCCACTCACCATGTAGAAAATAGTAAATGTGTGAAGTGACCAATTTTAGTGGCCATTTATAATGTAGGAGACAGGGCTTTAGACTCTAGAGAGCATTTGATTGGACAGAAACTGATGAGAAGCTTAAGTGCAGTGTGATGTCATCAAAATGATTCATCCATATTGGCAGAAGTGAGAGACTAAGTTATGAATGCTTATATCTTTTAAATGCGCATTGTCATTGTTTTGGAGCATATTAGCTTATAGATAACAGTAAGGCTCACATATCCATACTAAAAGCCAAAAAACTTCATTGTAAGTCCACAAGAATGCAAGTGCACATGAAATGTGACATTTGGGACAGGGCCAATGATTACTGAATTCACATTTTTAGACAGCATGCTGTAAATTACCACAGACAAAAATTAATTATAATAATAATAAAAAAAATATATATATTTATAGTAATATAGTAATAGGTATGTGTTCAATTTAAACCATCAAGTGCCAGATTTACTAACAGCTTGTGCCAGTGTGCCTCTTTTGGGGTTACCTATGGTTAGGATTTATTAAAGAGCACTATTTATAAAAAATAAATTGCACTGAAAAAGGTGTGGACATGGTTATTTGCGGCTGACCTTATTGCATATTCATTTGTAGGAGTTTCACTTTCAGACACTTTCATTTATGGGAAGAGAGTTTTTTTTAAAGGCGTCATGAACTGGCTTTTTTTGTTTTAATACTGTTGTCTGAGGTCAACTTATGACGTTTGTGTGGCTTTTACATTCAAAAACATCATAATGAATAAGTAATATGTTATTTTCTATCCTGGTTTTGAGCCTCTCTCCTGGACACTCAGTTTTTATGGGTGTGCCGCAGTGAAGACGCCCACTGCTACGATTGGATAAGCTTTGCATATTTAATGAGCTTTGGCTACCCCGCGAGTACACGTGAGGGATTGTTTTGAAGGTGTGTCGCACAATTTATCTCTCATCCACCTGCAATTAATTGGAATGTTTTTTTTATTATTACTTGGCCCGCCTGGTCGGTGGATACCGTGCACACACACGCCTCACTGCAGAGTCAGACAAATCAAAGCATGGTCAAAACTTTTGCGATTGCATTTTTCCTTCAAAAATCAAATGTCAAGAGAGTGAAGAACACACTTGGTAGCCCGTCTGGAAAACACATAGCCCCGGGACGTTTGCGAGTCCCAGGGCTATGTGAGCCCTAGCCCATAGGCTACATGTCCGAGTCTGGTCAGTGATCATGAATCGTAGCACAACACCTCAAATAAAGGATTATCCAACACTGTGACAGCGTGCTAAGTTATGTTCAGTTACACACGTACACAATCAAAAGATAATCAAACGATCTGTAACAATACAATACTATTGCATATAATTTTTTTTTTTTTTTTTACTCACATTAGTGTTGCTTCATTCATTCATGTAATCTCATCCTGTCTGCAAATCCAGTCTCTCGAATCCATGGTGAAATGAAGGACCAACGTGCAATGTCTTCCCCACGTGAGCTGGATATTGATTAAAAATAAAGTTCATCCATGCATTCATAATATTGGAATCCGAATGAAGCTTATGCACCATGTTTATAGCTTGGAAGTTCAATCCGGTTTAGCTCTATGTAGGCCTCTGTCATGTAAGGCGGTGGGCGGGGCTACAGGATCAAGCGTTGTTCATCTTATGTTGAGGCAGAGTTTCAACAAACGCTTAAGTCACAGCCTGGCATATTCTGAGAACGAACGTTTGCTGGGCCTGGTGTCAATAAAAGCTTTTCTTTGACTAACAAGGACGTTTTCAGCTCTGAAACGTACAGGATATTGTAATATTACCATGACCTTTTATATATCAAAAGCTCAAGGGAAAGCTGATTTCTCAATTCATCACACAAGGTGATTTACTAAGGTTTGCTTGAGTCAATTCACTGGTGTTTGCAAGCATTATTTAATGCCCCAAAAAAAGCATGTCTTAAACCAAAATCTAATTTTGCGCTGCTCTTGGTTGGTCATTATGAAAATGATCCGGCTGTGTCTGTGTCCTTTAATTTGTGAGTTTCCACTCCCATCTGCACTTTTTTGTGAAAGGGCCATTCTGCCCTGTTTAGTAAATCTGGCCCCAAGTATTTAATAAAAGTGTGAGTGAGAACTAGTTTTGTACTAAAACAGAATAATGCAAATGCACAACGTTCAGCTGACACTTATGGTAAGTTTGTACAGTATTGTGTGCGAGTCTGCGAGACGAGACAGACTACATCATCGCCTCCTGTAGGTGAGGCCACAGTGGGAGGATGAGGAGGATGATCCAAGGTGACGACTCCACCGAGACGGACGTGATCCAGGGATGCCGCTCGGGCCCCAGGTACACGGCCTTTGCATTCCCCTCAGCAGCTATAATGAGTTTAATCGGGTTCTTAAGCCGCCGGTCGGGCTCTGCAGCAGGTGATCAGACGGCCCCAGCCACCCCGCTGCAGATCCAGCCCGACTCCCCAGAGCCCAGAGGCCCACCACCTGAGAGACGCACAATTTAGGCTCTTTTAGCACGGTGTCGTTACAGGCCTCATCTTTCATACTCCTTTGTCCTGTTTTGCCCATGTTTCTTCATCTTTCCATTGTTGTGTCTCTGATCGCTGCACTGGTTTTCTCTCTGTCCTCCTTTTCTGAGTGACGACAATGCACAAATTCGTCCAAGACCTCTGCACTACTTCTTACCCTCCGTAAGACCCATTTCTGAATATGAGCTTATATAATTGCTTCTCAAACATGGTTATATAACATGCAACAATGTGGATTCCCAGAGAGACAAGACGAATGAGAGAAAACGCCTCTGACTCACACACTTAGCACAGTCATCATCAAACCGGTCGGCTTCATCCATATTTCACGCTAACTTGTACTTTCAAGTACTTTTGCGCAAAGCTTTGATCACTAAAGACAAAAGTCATCATATCCGTGCAAGCAGTTTAAGGTGTGCTCACCGTGAGGGGCTTTAAACCCTCAGAGGGACAATTTTAGTCTTGTCTGGATTAAATGCCCCGTCCATCTCACGCATAACCTCATTTTATAACATGCCCAAGTTATGTAGGACTGAAATACCATGGGAGCTTGAAAAGAAAAGAAAAAAAAAAAGTTTAATGATTACATATAGCAACCCAAATGGTATTTGGACACATAAGACTAAATTTACTTTAAGGAACTGACTTCATATATTGTTCAAATGTTCACAGTAAAAACTGTAATATTGTGAAATATTATTACAATAATTGTTAAAATAACTTTTCTATTTGAATATACTTTAAAATGTAATTTAATTATGAGATCAAAGCTGAAGTTTCAGTCTTGATCAATTTAATGCATCCTCTATTCATTGCATAAAAGTATACATTTCTTTTAAAAATCTTACCAAATTAATTCCACTTGGTTTGATAATTTGTTATCTAATACTATAACATTCGGATAGGTTTAGGTATGAAAGTGCACTTGTGGGGGCCAGTGTGAAAAACCATAAAGACAACAAATATCTAAATACAGAATTTGATTTCAAAAAGACGTCTTTTCCATGCCACAGCAACACTACGTAAAAATGAACTACAGTATTATACATCATACCTTATAATGACTTACTGTAAAATCAATTGTGTTAGTTGTTTGTAAGCTGTGTATGTAATTAACTAATCAGAATAAGGAAAATGTGTTGATACACAGCATTATCATGCAAAAATCTAAATCAATCCTTCTTAAAACAACAATTCAAACATGCCCAGAGTACTGAATTTGGTTATTGTTAGTCCCAGAATCTGCTATATATCTAAAAACACAGGACATAAGAATGACATACTCAAAGATATACTGATAAAACATGCAATAAAACCAAACAGAGACGAGAGCAAAGTAACAAGAAAGAGAGAAGTTTATGGTTTTTGTCAGTGTTTAAGTGAGTGTACTTGACCTTCTGTCTGTTTGGAAGATCTGGCACATGTTATTGACTCCCATTTTCCCCCGTCCAACAGCACTCGAAACCCTGAGACCCGCGTTTACCCTGTCAGTGCCTCTTCAAATACTTTAGATCAGGTTTAGTTTAAGGTCGACGTCTTTCGCTGCTCCTCCCAGGGCAAATCAAGACGCTTTCTCGCATTTCAACGGGAGAAATACTTGCAAGTTTCAAAGTTGGTTTTTCTGAGCTTCAGATCTTAATGAGACCAGAAAGAGCTTGCCCTGCTAGCCGTCCTGCCACACTGTGACAGTGTCAAAGCATTATCGGGAATTCATACAAACATATGGCATTTATGTATTAACACGTGCCAGATTTATTCTTGGCCACTTTCAGGGCAATAATCATTGTGAAGCTGTTCAACAAATCCTGTGTGTTGGCTTTCTGAAATATGAGAGAGAGAGAGAGAGAGAGAGAGAGAGAGAGAGAGAGAGAGAGAGAGAGAGAGAGAGAGAGAGAGAGACACAGAGACACAGAGAGAGAGAGAGAGAGAGAGAGAGAGAGAGAGAGAGAGAGACACAGAGAGAGAGAGAGAGAGAGAGAGAGAGAGAGAGAGAGAGAGAGAGAGAGAGAGAGAGAGAGAGAGAGAGAGAGAGAGAGAGACAGAGAGAGAGAGAGAGAGAGAGAGAGAGAGAGAGAGAGAGAGAGAGAGAGAGAGAGAGAGAGAGAGAGAGAGAGAGAGAGAGAGAGAGAGAGAGAGAGAGAGAGAGAGAGAGAGAGAGAGAGAGAGAGAGAGAGAGAGAGAGAGAGAGAGAGAGAGAGAGAGAGAGAGAGAGAGAGAGAGAGAGAGAGAGAGAGAGTGTGAGTGAGAGAGAGAGAGAAAAAACCTTCTAATTCACAGCGTAAGAGTGCCACCCTGTGGACGGCGCTGCTCTGTGACTCATTTTAAATGAATCGGATGACGTTTGTCCTTTTGTTTGTTTGTTTGTTTGTTTGTGCTTATTGTTCAGCCGTTAATGAACACTTAAAATGGTAAAAGACTACCAGATGGATTGAGTAGAGTTTCTTCAACCCTTAGCCTGAATGCAAAATCATCTTCAAAACAGTTTAACAATGTTTTTTTATTGTTGTAAATGTATTTATTATTAGAGTTATATTATTTTAATAGATTTTTATAATAATATTCTATTAGTATAATTATGAGGATGAGGATTATTAGAATTACATTATATTAATATATCTTTTATAATATTCTATTAGTATAATTATGATGACGAGGATTAGAATTGTTATAATAGATTTTTATAATAATATTCTACCTGTATAATTATAAGGATGATGTGGATTATTACTATTAGTACTGTAATTAAGATGGTATAGCGAATCAATTAAATGTATTTATTTATAATAAAAACTTGATAAAATTATACATTTCACACGAGTTTGTGGAGTTAATGTGCAAAAACACAACCATCAAATTCAGACAAAACAACATATAAATTGATTATATGAATATCAAAACACGATAACCTGTGCATGATGACTGAAACAAAAGCTAATATTGAAAAAGATGATAAATGATAATTGTTCCATTGCATACATTAGTTTATTTATCAATGAATTATTGCTCTTCTCAGTTGCTGTATAAAAAAAGTACGATGTTGCTCAAGAAATATTTTTCATCAGATTGTGTTTATATGCGTTTCTGTGGTGGCTAATGTTCACGCACCGCATTGTTCCGATTCTCACTTTGAATTGTTTTCTCTCCAGATTCGTTTCGTGTTTTTCTCCTCCGCGCCGCTCTCAGGAGGCCCGATTGAGAAGACCAGCGTCTGAAGTCACACGTTGGCTTGAGCAAAAGCTTGTTTGGGTCAAATCTAAAGTGTCTGAGCGAAACACGCCGCACCTAAAGATCACCTGCCTGCCTTTCTCAAGTTAAAAAGTCCAAAATGAAAGCAACAGCAGACCTGTTTAAATTAGCCTTTCCCCCTTGTGGCCTCAAATCAAATAAAACACAACAGTTGGAGTCCAAACAAGTTAAAAGAACGTCCTTGTGGGTTTTATCCACTAAAGCAATAGTAACAAGAACAACCTTCTCAAAGGCTAAAATGTCCCAGCGGTCCAACACTCAATAAAGATTTGGCTACTTAAGAAGGTCGAAACAGCAAGCCATTTAAGGGCTTGACATGGACCCAGCTAGCATGCTGCTTTTACCATCACTCATACCGAGGTAATACAATTGCTCCCAATGTTCTGCACCTCTGATACATTTAGGCTAATGCCTGATGCAAATGACATAGGGACAGATATAAATATATCTTCATCACCTGCGTTCTCTCGCTCCGAGAGTCCTCGATCCCTAGATGCCCTGTTATTCACGTTAACACACACACTGCTATCTCTCCACACGCTCACGTCAGGTGAGTGAAAGCCTATTGATTGTTGAACAAAAGGTTGAGAAGAGATAGCAAAGACTTGGACGGACATGAGCTCTGACCTCTTACTGCTTTCCTACTTAAGATATTTTGAGTCACTGTTTTTTGCCATTCTGTCTGGACACACTACACTGAAAAACATATGGTGTAGGATTTACTCCGCAACAATTTTCACTCAGAAATTGCGGTAGCACTTTAATTTAGTGTAGTAATAACAGTAAATTATGCATAATTGCATGCAACTAACCCTCATCCTATAGTAAGTACATGAGTGATCCTATAATTGGAGATACATTTTGCATTTCAAAAAGTGAACAAAAACTGTTCACTAACAGAAAATCTTTCCAGTATCTAATTGAAAACATACTCAATTGTAATAATCCTTTTTTTCTTTATAGTATTGTTTGCCAACTCTGTTTCAGACAAATTAGGCAATGGTAACAGAGTTTGACGGTAACAGAATTGACAATTTTAAACCTTTTAGCCAAAAGCTCCACTTGCCAGCATAAATGCTAAAAGCACATGGCACTATGATTAAAATACTTGTAAACCCACTGTGTGATCAACAATACATTCTGTTTTCCTTTTGATATTGCTGTAACAATTTTGACGTTTTACAAAAAAATTAAAAATAACTTTTTAGATTAAAGTATTTTCTCGGAGAGAGCACACAGACCTTTCAGTGCTTCAGATCTCGTCAGTGAGGGAAAGTGACATCATTTCCTGTATCTTATATAGTTGTGGGAGATAATTCCACCAATTAAAAACCAAAGTATGGAACGGTAACAGAACTGACGCAAGATTTATGGACACACCTTTTTATAAGAGAAGTTTGAATGTTGTAGAATTAGGAAAATTACTATTTAGGTAAATAAAATAAATGAAATATTTTGATTATGCAATGATACATGATGGGAAAAATACACAAGAAATCATGATTTTCAGCTATACAAGACACTTTTTATAGAAAATATTATAATGTTATGACAATGAGTAACAAAATAAATAAAAAAATATCACCCTTTGAAAAAGCAGAAAAAAATGACTTTGGACACCAAATGTACCTGCAACTATAGAATTGTCCACATGTTGTTAATTAGTATTACTTAGTACTTTAGATATACAATTACACTAACAATGACACCTTAAAGTGTAACTGAAATTGATAGTCAATTTTACAAATAATGACGAAATCAGAAGCTGAAATGGTATTTTCTTGTAAAACAAACTCCAGTAATCTTTGTTTTACAACTTTGAAAAATATTTTTTTACAGTGTAGTAGCTGAAATCAGACATTTTTAAATTCTAAATACACGTTCAAGGTCTAATTAATGATTCATCAGTTCATGCCTGAAAAAAAAAAAACATTTTTTTTGTGATTTTTCATCAAAATATAATAACTTGCATCTTTGAAGCAAATTTCCCTTTTGGACGATGCTGCTAATCTAAACTTTTCACAATAAAATCAATTTTAATCAATTGAATCAAATTTTACTCTGAAATATGCTGAATTTGAGTTTGTCTTTTGGTGGAGTTACCTCCACACCACACTTCATAGGACTATTAGCTAATTAAAAGTTATTTCATGGCTATAATGAATCATTACACAGATTCATTTTTAATTCATAGGGCTGAGGGGGTAAAAAAAGAAACACTGTCTGGGACCCGATGACTGTCAGCTCTGAGAATAAGCGACGGGGCCATTTCACATTCTGACTCTAATTAAAGATGAAACGAGGAGAAGAAATGTTCAACTCGCCCCTCAATCAACATCTGACAGACACCGACCTCACCTCGCATTACCGAACCCCACCTGAGCCGCTTCTGAAGACTGCTGAAATGATTCAGAGACCCATGGTCAGTTCTACAGCAGCTGGACTTCAGGCCTCCTGAGGGTCAAACTCCACTCTGGCCTCTTGACTCTACGGCGTGCAAGTTTCCCGAAGCTCAAGTACAGAGCTGAACTCTCACTCAGAGGAAGAAAAACTCTGCCGGACTCGGACCAGCACGTGGCGGCCAATGAAATACATCTCCTGACCAACCCATTTATGAGACACAGCAAGCATCTCGGAAATTTGATAATGGTTCCGATTCACCGGTCAGTTTATTAGCACTTCTGATTTAAAACAACAAAAACCACAAGAGAGTTGAGATAAAATCTTGACTCTTTTATTGGAACGCTTTATCTCATCTATTTTTGCAAACATTCAGAGTCAGACAGAACATTCCAGATTGAGACTTATTTGTCTAGTTTTTAAATAAATCAAGTGGCGGTGGCACCATATATTTCAGACAGTATTTGAAATGTGATGAATTTGCAGCGGATTTTAAAATTTTGCAGTGTTTTTCCCTGTTTATTCAGAAGAACGGACAATGCTTACAAAGTGGCCCCAACTATATGGGCTATATACTCGGTTATCCACACTTGAAATGTTTAAATGCCACTGCACTATAGATAACACAATATCAAAACAAGGAGCACAGAAATCAGACACTTTTAAGGTCAACATTAATTCAAAATTTACCCTTTTTACTTTCTAAGTACATCTTACAGGTCTAATTGTGAACAATTCAGTTCACAGCATTTAAAAGAAGAAAAACTTTTTAGTTTGCTTTCTGAGATTTTTCATCAAAATGCAGTAACTTGCTTTGCCTTTTAAGCTTTGCTGGCCGTTTACTTTACAGGTGACTTGTCATATAGAGACATATTTAACAATCCAATCAATTTCATATGGATAAAATGAAGACCAAACCCACTTTAAGGACTCAAAGTTGCTAGGAACTGATAAACTACTGTATTAGCCATACAGTGAACTACCATTCAAAATGTTGGGAAGAGTTTTAAATGTCTTTGACTCTTATGCTTACCAAGGCTGCATTTTTTTGATCAAAAAATTTGAAATATTACAATTTAAAATAACTAATTTAATTCAATTTTAATATGTAATGTATTCCTGTGATCAAAGCTGTATTTTCAGCATCATCACTCCAGTCTTCAGTGTCACATGATCCTTCAGAAATCAATCTGATAGGATGATTTGCTGCTCAAGAAACATTACTTATCAATGTTGAGAACAGTTGCACTGCTTCATATTTTTGAGGAAATTGTGATTTTTATTTTTTTCAGGATTCTTTGATGAATAGAAAGTTCAAAATAACAGCATTGATTTGAAGCAGGATTTTTTTTTTTTGTCTTTACTGTCACTTTTGATCAATTTACTGCATTCTTGCTGAAAAAAGGTATTTATTTCTTAAAAAAAAAAAAAAAAAAAAAAAAAAAAAAAAAAAAAAAAAGTGTTCACACCTGGATCATTATTTAATGCAATGATATCCAGACATCAAGTGTCCAAAATACTTTTTGCAAGCCACGCACCTTCACATTCATTCCTTCATCCCTTTCTAAAAGACTCCAAGCGCTTATATAACCAGAGTGGCGTCTCTGCGCTCACATGTTCTACTTATTCAAATGCGTCCCAGCGACTAAATTTCCCTTTGTTTGAATTCTCCTCCAAATCCGAGGAACAAAGAAACAATTATTTTGTTCTTGTTTTGCCGGCCTCAACTTTTACAGCATTCTTTTTGAAGTCGCCCCGCAGATGTTTTTATTTTGTTTGCTTCTCGCTCTGACTGACAAGCTTTGTTTGCTGTTTGTCGACTCTGCATTTGAGGCTGTAGCGCCACGATTACAAGCTTACATCAAAGTTCCTCTCTTCCCCGGCATCCCTGCCCTGCCGGATCCCAGTGGAGCTGTCTGCGCTGACAGCCGCTACGCCTTACATGCGACACCGTGTGCGTGTGTGTGTGTGTGTGCGTTAAAGAGCGAGAAGTGGGTGCTTCAGGCTGAGGACTCTACAGGTTTTGCTTCATGGCCTTAAGCACTGAGGTTGTTCTCTTTGTTGCGACTGCCATGCGCAAGGAGATAAAGTTGACGCGAAGCTTCCAGGCCGACACGTTAATCTGGTCATCCCCCAATCCTCTCGTTCCCGGCAGCCCCGCTTCAAGTCATGTCTCTAAATCCCCCATATCTCCCTCCCAGGCCCGCGGCTCTTGTGTTCGAACAATGGCCTCTTAGCGGGCCTTGGACTGACGCCCAACTCCGCAACTGTCTCTCTCTCACCCAGACTCTTTTTCCCTTTGTGACAGTGTGCGTGCGCGGCCCTTTTGGTTCCACGCCGGCGTCGCGTTCAGTTAGAGAAGCGCCGACTTGGTGGGCCCCTAATTTGAGTCTCTTGAATGTGTATTTTGGTGGAACAAAGTGGGCCGAGAACAGAAGACGCAGAGCTGCAACAGAGAGAGCCTAAAACACAGAGAGCTGAAAAATACATCCAATAGTGCAACAACAAGCTCAGATATCAAATTATTCATGCGACTAAAAAACTTGTAAAGCACCTCTTCAACTCCGCCGCGCCTGACTGCGGCTCTGTGTTGTCAGCCGAGTGCTTTTTTTTCCTCTTTCGGAGCAGTAAAAGAGAGGTAAGAGAAGACAAACGGGGCATCAGAGTGGCGTGTCTGTGATACAGAGGGACAGTCGGGGGAATTCGGCGCCGTCACCTCCTCTGTCAGAAGCTCTACTCAAATCTCATTTGAATGCTAATTATTTTGGTCAGTTATAAACTATAGATCAACCCCAACGTCCCTGTTGCTCTTCTATAGGTTCTGTCGTGCCCGTCTGGATCCTGAAATATCGTCCCGGGAGGATGCGAATCACCTTGCTTTCTAACATGTCCCCTGTCTCTGCTTCTTTCATTATACAACACATAACCTATCAGATATTCCTGCTTCTGCTGGCACTCCGGCCTTGTTGCCAGCCATCAGTAAGTGGAAAAAAAGGCACAAAGCTTGTTTTATCTCGCCTCAGCTGCCGTTCACAGCTCTGTTTTCCTCTCTCATACTCTCTACGCCACTTGCTCTCTTTCTGTGCTTTCCCCCCATGGACCGGGCCGATGTCTTAAGAACTCACAATTCTTCTCGTTTTTATTGAGTTTTTTTTTTGCCTTCTTTTCCTCTCGAATGAAAACACTGCATGAAGCAGTACAAAAGCAGCTGTGTTGGAGACACACAAAGACGACACAACAGAACCGCATCGCTCACATTATACTCACCCAAGCTGTATATATATATATATATATATATATTGATTTGTCGCATTGGGTCATGTCACTCACTTGTGGTTTATGTAAAATAAATAGTCAGAATATGATGAATGTTTAAACATAAATTATTATATTCAGACACACAATTATATTAAGACCGCAGAATCCTATAAAACTATAGTTTCCACCAAAAAACATGCTACAAGTACATTCAGTATACTTTACCATCAGGGCTTTGAATCAAGTCTTGCACATTCACAGAAAATATCTTATTTTTGAGTTGAAAAATAAACTGTTTTGGGCAAGTTTGAAATGTTTGCATGTGCCCTGCCACAAACGTCATAATTGTTTTTAGCGACATATTTTGTATCAGAAAAACATCCATTTCCATTGTTCGTTAAACGTTCAGAAACACAATTTCACTGGAAATGGACACATACTGATGTGTTGATCGTTGCGAGCGATTTAATGAAAAGTCAGTCTAATCTTCATTCTCCCACTAAAACTTGGTGATATATTTAAATCAACAGAATTTGCAACAGGAGGAAGGCAGTAAACATGCACATGATCACGGGATGTCATCACAACATATCAATTGGTCCAAAACTCTCTCACACAGAATAGACCATACTATGCATACTATTTACTGTGTATAGCACGTATGCAGATTTTCTGCATGCATACATTAGAACACCCAGAGAACTTAAAATTGAAAAAAAAATAAAGAAGCCACATGTACAAAACATCACATACTGCAGAGAATAATACATCCCACAATGCAATGCACTCAATTTATGTTGAGCAGGATTATTTACAGATAATGTTGGATTAAAAATTCCAAACAACCATTTTTATTTCATATTTATACATAAATGTCATATCACGTTGCGTACTACCGTTTGAAATGTTGTTAGATTGTGCAAACGGTTTCATTGCATTATTATTATTAAAAATATTTTAAGAAGTAGTAGCTAATAGTGAATACTGAACAGTATGTAGTAAACAATTTTCTAGTATTGCATTAAAAAACATTGGGTATTTCAGGAAAAGCATACCACCATAATACTACTACAGTTGTACAATAACTAGGCCTACTGGGCGCAATATAGTAATATCCTGACGATCCACTAAATGTGCTAAAATGATCAGTATACGAGAGAGCACACTAAACGAAGTACAGTATGATCCCACAATGCAATGTGCTGGATGTGTGACAGATAAACAGGAAGAAATATCAGCCACGTTAAGACATTTTAAATGATTAAAAGTGCAAAATAATGGTAAAAAAAAAAAAGACCGGTTCATCAAAATTATTGTTGACATTTGCAACAAGATTTTAGACCACAGAAGAGTCATTTTGAATGAAATCTGAAAGTTCATTAATAGCTGAATGACATTAGCTCAATTGTTAACTGTAGCATTTGTAATCTGTGACCTTTAGATTTTCTTTAAGAGCCTGATAAAAAAACGATGTGATTTCGCATCAGTTGTTTACCACCCTGTTTACAAAAGTATTCCAAATCAAGTCCTATTGTTCATCTCCACAAAGGGATTTATGGTTTCCCAGAAGAAACGTGTTAAGATGCCGTTCATTCAGCAGGATAAAAGTGCAACCTTTCCGTGCACGCTGCACCGGAGGCCGAGGAGAGAGAAATCGAGGGTCTGCAGCCCCGGCCGGAGTCTGGAGAGACTTTCCGGCGGTCTCCCGACAGCGTTATCGCACTCCGCTGCTGCCACAGGCAGCCGGCGCACAACAAAAAGTCATTCTATAGTTATTGTCCACCCTAATTGTTCTCAAGACTTGAGATAAGTACACTACGTGACAGAGAATTTCAGAGAGGACCCCCACCTCCCTCAGTAGTGCACACACACACACACACACACACACACACACACACACACGCACGCCGTCATTAGCAATGTGCGCGGGGGGAGCGTGTGGCGCGGGCACTCAAAAGCACTTGACTTCCTGCCATCTGAATTAGCGGCTTCCTTTCTTATTTGTTTTGATGGACAAATCGCAAGGCTTTCATCCTTGCATACTTAAAGATGACACCACAAACTGGCAGCCTGCGCTATTGTTCTAGCGAGCGTTTATTCAACGCTGCAGCGGCTCGCTCGCATTCATGCGACTCAAAGGAAGGGCCGCTCCCAATTTAAAGGCGTTTATTAAAATTCAGACTAGCCATTACACGGCAGAGCGCGGGGAGAAACTGTGCGAAAAAAACGAACAAGCTGGTTAATCAAAAGTTAATTGTACAATTTTCATGTAGATGAGCACGGCATATACATGACTCCCTGCTCTGCGATTATTGAAATAAATAAACGAGGCTTCTAGAAATGTGGTGGGACTTTGCGGCTGGTAAACAATCAGGCCGAGTTTAATTTGTGGTAAACAAAGTGATTATCCACCGGGGGTACGGAAGGAGAGGCTAAGGTTAAATGAAATTTGCAAATGTACAGATACAAGGCGTTTTGTGTTGGAGTCGAGCAATTATAGGAGCGGTTTAATGAAGCAAGGTCTGGCATCAGGGGAGCCGTTCCGACTTCAGACGACCTACAACCAGTCACACTTCTGAGGAGCACATTAGAGTAAGAACTTCAGAGAGAGAGGGGAAGAAAAGACACACATGCATGAATGCTAGTGATGTGCAAAACGTTTAAAACCGACTAGTCGGTGGGTTGTCTGAATGACTACTTATCTGTATAATTAATTATGCATGTTTACGGTCACTGTCCACCTGACATATATCAAGTGCGTAAACATAGGCTGCGGTTAAGTCCCTTAATTCAGTCTTGTTCACTCGGGATGTATGTCATTGCTTAAGTTGCACATTACTGGTGGAAACCTTGCAATGACTTTAAATGGAACACCCTAAGCCCTTGATCACTGTGGGAGTTGCTGCTGTGAACTCTTTCTATCAGAACCAGCATTAACTTCTTGAGCAGTTTGAGCTCCAGTAGCTCGTCTGTTTGATCGAACCACACGGGCCAGCCTTCGCTCCCCACGTGCATCAATGAGCCTTGGCCGCCCATGTCCCTGTGGCCGGTTCACCACTGTTCCTTCCTTGGAGCACTTTTGATAGATCCTGACCACTGCAGACCGGGAACACCCCACAAGAGCTGCATCAATGCAAAAAGCATAAAAAGCTACTGTTGTTAACACTGTCAAGTGTGACTAGACACTTAACCACACCTCTACAAGAAGTTGTTCGTTTCTCTAAACTCACCAACAACAAAACACAGAACGAAACTTGTCAACCATCTAGAGACCAATAACTAAAGATAAATAACAATCCACACAAGTTCTACTGGGTTGGCTCTGTCTCATGCATTGCATCCACTTGTCAGAGAAAGTGTTAACCGCAGTGCAAACTGATGGCGATATGTATGGGCTTTAAAGGTAATCAGCTAACCTAGCTAGTTATTTTTATTATCGGCATCTTCTATTTAAATATCTCAATGTTAGTGAGAAGAAGAAACAAAAAGCACCATAAAACTTGCATTGATTCATGCCTTATATTTCCAAATCTTTAGAGGTCAAACGACATGTTTTGGGGAGGATGTACTGTATACTGTAGGATATACTGCAAAAATCATATAAAATACTATTTTTATGGTACTTTTCTGGAGCTCAACAGCCCTATTCACATAAGCAAAAATAACAGCATAGTAACTCCATTTGTGTTCCAAGGATTGCAAGTTCCAAGGAGTGTTCCACATGAGAGTAAAAAATGATGACAGAACTTTCATTTCTGTGGTGGCTTGAAAAATGTTGGGGGGAAAAAAAACATATTGCAATTAACTGTGATAAAAGGAGAGTAACGACAGCATGCATGATAAGCTGGAACCGTACTGGTTAATAACAAACATCTGTGATTGTTTGCATTGCATTAATAATACAGAATGATTAATCAAATTTGTTCACTGGCATTTCCTTTCTTACAATAAAGTCTTGCATGCAGCTTGTATTTTAGCTTGCCATTCACACTGATTTAAATGTGTTTGTTGATTGTTTTGTCTCAAATGGGAATAAAGGTTTTTGCACGAGCCAGCTAGTTCAATATCTTAAAATCTTAGCGAGCTCATCATGAAACAACACTGCATGTATTTAGACACAATATATATGCATAATCACACACACATGAACAATGAATCCTTCCTTTTAATTCAGTCCAGGCGTTCAAACTCCAGACTACCTGGCTCTGTTAGCAAATTAAATCCGCTCTCATCTTAAGAGACGGCTTCATTTGTTTTTAACTGCATTTGAACACACCGACTCTGAAGCGCGGTCCCATACGTGAGGCGTGTTGGCAGAGCTCGGCCCCTAATGCCCAGCTCTATTAGGGCACAGTCTCTCTACTGGGCTTTGGCAGAAACGAATCCACATTTTCATTCTAACCTCCTGTAGTTTCTTATTCTTTTGTATGAAATTAGAATTTATTAAAGCACTTTGGACAAAGGCATGCTGAGAAAAGCAAGAGCCAAAGTTGGTATCTTTAGCCGGATTGGAAGTGAAGAGCACACACCTCTGGAGGGGCTGAAGTGCTTCGGGGTGATTCTCATTGGGAAGGTCTTACTTTTAGCAGTCAGTCTGAGGCTTTCACTGCATATTGCATAACAATCTCTAAACCCTACACTTATGATGTTACCTTGCACAAGCAGTGGACAGCGAAAAAAGCAGATGAATAAACAAAATGGACATGTAGGGGTGAGCAGGGCTAGTTGTAACATACATGCTAGCATGACAAACTTAGTGTATTTAGCCTACTAGTTGCCATACAAACACTACATAAAGAAAACATTGTGCCAAAATCAAAAAATCTTTGGAAGACATTGCTGAACATTTATTTAACCTTAGCAAAAGTAAGTTCTGTTTTTAGCGCTTATTTAAAAGGATACAAATCTGCTATTACCGTATATACCCGAATATAAGACTAGGTTTGTGTCCTAAAAATAGGCTGAAAAATGGGGGGGTCGTCTTATATTCGCAATACAGACAAAATCACGGGAGGAAAGGGAGAAACAGTAGAGGGCGCCAACACGATAGGCTACGTGTTATGAATTAAATAAACAGTAAAGTGCCGCCATGGAGAAGTCAAGAGATCATCTTGAGAAAAGAGCTTCAAAAGTTGGTCAAATAAACCAACACGTTCTAAACAGTTATGACACCAACTTATGGTCGTGAATGAGGCAGAATCATCTAATAATTGCAAAGCTGCCAAAAAATTTGGAGTCACAGAATGCAATGTTCCGAGGTGGCGAGCACCTTTTTTTCCCAAAAATAAGTCTGGAAAATGGGGGGGGGGGTCATGTTATATTCAGGGTCATCTTATATTTGGGTATATACGGTATTTTAATCTCCAATCTGTCATTTAGCTGTTTAGAGATGCTTAGCTACCTAGCAGAAGACACATCAAAGACTATAGAGTGCTGCAGGTATGACGTACATTTGAAGGCCAAAATGTGGAAAAACGAGTTAGCATTTTAGCACTTCCGGTTCCCTCGTCCTGAAGTCAATGGGTTTTTTGAACAGGGTTTTGGTTAAATGGCTGAAATAAGGTCTGTGGTGAACACAAGCTCAAGACACTTTGACGTTTTATTCTACCACATAAAATGCATCAGTCAGTATTACCCCACTCATGATTTTTTAAGCTGTTATGTGTCTTGAAAAAGGCGGTTGCTAACAAGTGGCTAATGGGACTACAGAGGCTGTCAGGGAGATTAAACGCCATCACGCCGAACAGGTAACCTCAGTCCGCTTTTACAGACTCAATAATTGAGCTCTAATAGACTAGTCTAACTCAAACGTTCTGGGAAAATGTTTTGAGATAAAAACATTGAAGAGTTGAACATTGAAGCTTAGTGAGGGTGACGTTGAAGCCGAGCGACCGTGGTGTAGTCCGTTTATAGCCTACCTTTAGCTTTTTACTTCTGGAGACTGCATTTAGGCTACAAAATTAATAAAAGTCGTGTTCATCTGAGATAATTAGCTTGATAATAAGCTTGTTTTCTTTTTTATAAAAAGATAAATAGCTTGTTTTTAGAGATAATCCAAAAGCCTATGGGAAAATCCTATTGGGTTTTTCTCATAGAATGTAAAAAAATATGGACGTAGTGTCCGTGGGGTCACCCATAGGATTCTGAAGAGCAGTTTTGAAGCGTGAAGTCGGCTGTTGCCATCTTGGCAGCGCCTCACTCCCGGATAACTGACAACAGGCAAAGAGGCGGGGCGTGGGCGGAGCTGAGGTGACGTGATGGCTAACAGACAGCAGACAAACGGCTATCCACCTGCCACTCAAAGTGGCCACGCCCTTAATTATGCAGAACTTTAAGGCTTTATATAATGTAAATGAATTAGTTTATAAATAAATTCACCCCCTCACAGTTGTCATGAAGGGCAAAATTAGCTACACAGACCAAAAGCACAATTTGTACCAGGCTGTAAACTTTTTTTTTTTTTTTTTAAATGGGATTTTGTTTAAATGGCTGAAATAAGGTCTGTGGTAAACACAAGTTCAAGACACAAGTCACATTTTATTCTACGGCATAAAATACATCAGTATTACCCCACTTTTGGTTACAGTGTGCACCGCCATTATAGCCTATGCTATTCAATGACGTTAGCAATGACTTTTATTGAGAAACCACGAGAAACAGGTGAATAAATAATAAGAGTAAATATTCAGAAATCATTATGTTTTGAACCATGTTGTGTGTTTTGCGGTGTATTCATTGTCAAAATTATTAAATAATCATTAAAATAATTGCCATCATTTTATATTATATTTAAGTTACTAATTGTATTTTATTGACAAAATATTTTAGTTTGCCTTGTATATTGTTTGGATTAGATCAGATAACATTTTAAGCTGTCATATTAAAAGGTCATGTTACAACGTGTTCAACCTGTGGGGCATGTTGTCACATTTCACTTCAATTTACGCGGTAAATAAATAATACAATTTGTTGTTTGTTTTTTTAAATACACACTGTATTAATGAAACAAGACCACATACTTGTAGGTTATTAGACGTGTGGGAAAAAAAAAAAATACAAAGATTTACACTAAATGAGCAAATGTTAGGTTAGGCTCTCCCCTACACTTCTACTACGCCAAAACAAACAAGAAAGCATAACTTACTTACCAGAAATGTTTCAGGATGTCAACAAATACATCCAATGCCATGGCACTTTGTTGCATCTGTACAAGGTTTGTGTAAAATAAAACTCTGCTAAACTAATCCAGTGTAATATTATTTACCAGAGATCGGAGCCATTTCTTCAAGGAAGGATTAGGCCTCAACCTCAGAAACAGAAACACAACAGTGACACCTACTGACTGAACTACAGAAGTGCAGAGTCTTTTCATGGCTCAATGTTTTTTGTTTTGTCAAATATCTTGGGCATAGCTATATTTCCATCTTCTTTCATTCTGGTTAGATATCTATATATTATTGTATATTTATGAACACGTTTAAAAACGTGTTGCCTTGTTTTCATGGCAATAAAGCAGCTCCACTAGATGGCAGTAGCTGCTGGTTTGTTGATGGGAAGTTTGCTCTAGCTGTTTGATGGACTTCCTGCTGCTATGGCCAAAACCTGAACATTCAGCTTTCATTAAGCAGTATTAGGAGGAGGAAGCCATGCATGTTTTGCATAACATCATCCTGTCTACTGAGATGTTATCCATTACTGCCTTAGATATCCCACAATCCTGTATAAATTCATTAAAAGAATAAAAAGTGAGAATGAACTGAGTGAGTGAATCAATTAAGTTAATTAATACATAAGAGTAAATCGTTTTAAGATCCCATTCGTACCCAGAAATAAGCATTGCTTGGTAATATAAATAATATTTGCTTGGTAATTTCACTGGACCGTGTTCACATCGTTGCAGTAAACGGTCTCTGTTGTACTTCAAGGGTTTCAGTCATAAACAATACATTTGAGAAATAATTTTGATTTATATGTGCTGATTAAACCTTTATTTATTTATTTATTTTCTTAGCCATTTTAAAGCTGACCAAACTTTTTTTTTTTTTCAGTCATTTCTTTTATATATATAGTATTTATATAGTAATTAATATAGTGTTTTTACACACAAAATACTAGTTATTTATATCTTTTGCTGTAGTGTGTCAGTAGGAAATATCAATTTACACATTCATTTTTGCATGCATATAGAGTCTGACAGTAGTCTCTATGCTCCACATGGAGATCTGATCTCATCTTCATTGATCACATGAAGAAACAGAAAAAACTGAGACGGACTAAATCCAGAAGAACTGTGGCAACGTCTCCCAGACACTTGAGGAAACCTTCCTGCAGAACTACATGAAGAGGTGCAGGAACAGATGCAGGTGACAAAAGCCGTTTTAACTCCAAATATCGATTTTATTTAGTTAACAGAAGTTCATTCATAAATAAAAGCTATTAATAGCATTCTCACAGTTTAAAGCATTCTGACAAGTGCCTAAACGTTTCACAGTCCTGTAGTTCTGCAGGAAGGTTTCCTCCGGTGTCTGGGAGACGTTGCCTCAGTTTTTCTGGATTTAGTCCGTCTCAGTTTCTTCATGTAATCACAGACCGACTCGATGATGGGGAGATCAGATCATACCGGCTGCCGGCAGACTTCTTGTGCATAAAAAAATGAATCTCACTGGATTATTACATTTAACTGCAAAATGAATGTTTGGAAATGTAAACTGATATTTCCTACTGACACACTACAGTAAAAGATATGAATAACTGCCTAAGACTTTTGCACAGTACTGTATATATCTTTATTTAGCCATGTTTCATATTTTAAATAATTATTTCATATTTTTATTAGCAGCCAACTAATACTTAATTTTGCCATTTTAATTATATATAATTTTATTTCATTTAGCATTATTTCATTTTTTATTATTTTATATATGCATTTATTTTTACTTTTTGTGATTATTCATTTGTGAAGCCGATTACACCTTAATTTAGCAAATAGCCAAAAAAAAATGACAACGATGTGATTTCATAATGCATTTGTTCATTTATTTGTAAATCCTTGGCCTTCTGCGAGGCAAACAATCAGTGACGTGTGTGCTTTAAAAACCTGTGCAGTTTTTCTCAGCATCATTCTCAGCGAAACAGAGGCAGGACGTTTAAGGTCAGAGGTCATGAGTCTCATACAGTTGTTCCTGTGCAAGATCACATCTTATATAAACTCTTGCTGATGTTAAACCATGAAAATGTGTTTGTGCCTTTCTTAATACTTTAGCCGTATCCTGTAAAAACAAAATAATCTCTCTCGCTCTCTCTATGCGACGGGTATATTTGCTGCTTTGAAATCAAACTTGGAAAACGTTCACATTTGCAATGGCTGATGAGCACGATGTTAAAGACAGGAATAAAACAACTTTTTGACACAATGATATCTTTCATAAAATGTACGACGATAACTCTTTATCTAATAAATAAAATGGCATGGAACATTCACATACATGCTTTATCTCGCAGGATGTCCCGTCTGCAACAGTGCATAAATACATACCACCTACAGCTTTACAAATTCTACATGAATCGCGTAATAAAAAATACAAATAATTAGTTGAACAAACAAACTGACAAAACACTATTTTACAATAACAACAGAAGCCCAACTGGAATGATCAAAAATAACCCATTTAAATATGTTATAAAGGAGACAAAACAATGTACAGTTTTTAAAACTTTAGTAGCCTTAGTATATTACAGATAGATATGGTATTTTAGTAACATCGAGGAGAAGTGCATAGCAAAATAGAGCGTAATTATCTTTCAGTCGCGGTGTAAAATCCTGATCGACTGGCGTGTAAAAAAGCATCAAACTCAAACATTTAAGGCAGATCAGATCATTTGAAATTGGCATAGTCTGAGAAAATGTCGACAAAGTCCTGTACCACTCTGTAGCAGAAGTCGTACTGTTCCTGCAGGCAGAACGAAAGAACAATGAGTGAACCTCTGCAGAAGAATTCATTCTGTACTCGGTCTCACAGATGCTTACTACAACACTCATCAAATATGATGGTTATACGATGTTCATTTATTTTTTATATTTTAATACTTTTGATTACTAATTCACTCATCATTTTTATTATTATATAACTTGAATTAAGTCAATAAAATCCCATCACGTGACTACGTGTACTGTGTTATGTTATGTTTTGTTGTGTTTGCTATGTAATGCTTGCTAAACTGCATTCTTGTATTTCTGGAGAGCGTGTGGCGGCGCCTGAATAATCGGCTGCGGCCCGGAGGCTTGCTCCAAACTTCATTTCGTTATACTGTTCATATTAAATTCATTCGTAATTGACATTAAAGCGATTATTTTAATCATGGTTGTGATATTAATAATATAAATTTAATCAATATTATCAATTCATTTATACTAATAATGTATATTATTAAGCTGATTTATATTATTTGTATTAAATCATAATACAATTAATTAATTAATTAATTAATTATTCAATTAATATAAAACTGACATTTTTTCAATATTATTAATTAATTAATATTATTATTATTATTATTATTATTATTATTATTTCATCAATTTATATTACTTGAATCACATCATAATAAAATGAATTAATATGAAATTAATTGACATTAAAATGATTATTTTAATTATGGTTGAGATATTAATAATATTACCAATTAATTTATTCTAATAATGTTTATTATTTAGTTGATTTATATTGCTTGTATTAAATCATAATGCAATTAATGATTAAATTCATATCAAATTGACATTACAAATATTTTTCAATATTACGGATTAATTTATAGTATTATTATTATTATTATTATTATTATTATTATTATTTCATTCATTTGTATTACTTGAATAAAATGTATTACTTCAATAAAATGTATTCATGTAAATGTATTCATAATAAATTAATTTGGAACTGACATTATTATTACATTATTATTTTAATCATGGTTGTGATTAAAAAAATTATTTAATCAAAATTACCAATTCATTTATACTAAAATGTATATTATTTAGCTGATTTATATTACTTGTATTAAATCATAATACAATTAATTATTAAATTCATATAGAATTTATATTAAGACATTTTTTCAATATTATTAATTAATTTATAATATTATGATTTAATTCATTTATATTACTTGAATCAAGTCATACTACAATGAATTAATATTAAATTAATTCGGAATTGACATTAAAACAATTATTTTAATCATGGATGTGATATTAATAATATTAATTTAATCAAAATGTATTTATAATAATAATTTATATGATTTAACTGATTCATATTACTTGTATTAAATCATAATACAATTAATTAATTAAATTCATATAAGATTGACATTAAAAATATTTTTTTTCAATATTACTAATTAATTTATATTATTATTATTTCATTAATTTATATTTCTTGAATTAAACATAAAATTAATGAATACAAACTTTCAGATGCTTTCAGAATCCTTTTTTTTTGTAATATGCATGAATGTTAGCACATTATTATTGTCGCTTTCTAGCAGAACTGATGATGTGTTCTGCATGTAAATGGGTAATGGATATGAAGTGTGTGAAGGGTTGAACTGACCACTGTCTGCACCATGTGTGGCCGCTGCATTCGTAAACTTTTCACAGTCTGAAACACATCCAGCAAACCCTCGGCTTTCACTCGCTCCAGAATATTACTGAGAGCGATAAACGTACCGGTCCGACCCGCTCCGGCACTGCAGAACACATGACATGACATAGACAAGTTAGGAAAGAGCTGGTTGAGCACCTGTCCATTTCAAAAAGGTTTAAATGCAAACTGTTAAAGGGGTATACAATACAATAACTGGGTACTAATAACTAATACCTAACCCTAACCCCTGTAGTTACCTTATATTACCCAGTATTTTCTTAGGCAAGTACACTGTAAGTACATGTACTGTAAAATAAAGAGGAACCTCTGGTACACTGTCATTCGAGCGTTCACAGGAGGGACGTTGTGACGTGACGTAAGTGCATTGTGATGTTGGCATGAGTAGTAACGTGGCTGCACGGTGGACCGCCATGGCTTTCCTAACAGGAGAAGCACACCGGTTTGTTTCCGTGTTACTTCTCACGTGAACTTCACTACGCACTTACGTCACGTGTCGCATGCATTGTCAAAGTTCATAAAAATGTTACTGGGCAACAGGCGAGTGACACCATTTCAACGCTGATTTTTACTCGCATTTGGGGCTTTGAACCCTGGCTAACATGCTAAACATGCTACAGTTTGGGAAGCCCTGATCTATGGTATGACTTCTTTTCGACAGCTAGTTTTACCTGCAGTGCACGACGATAGGGTGGTTTCCCGACTGCTGCTGTTGTTTCTGCACCGATGCGATGATGTCGATCATCCCTTTGCCTTCGGCTGGGATTCCGATCTCTGGCCAGCCGTGGAAATGAAAGTGCCGAACCAAACGTGTCTGCTTCTCCTGTTAGGAAAACACATACACACCAACATGCATTGCAATTCATCTATGTGGCCTCCACATATCCACTCCAAAAGTATACCATAGCGACTTGATGCAATTGGACTGTATGCAATATTAGCAATTACAATGCAAATAACATCATAATGCACGCTCACCGGGCCGTATGTGAGCACCAGATCTCTGAGACTGAACGTGTCACACAGCGTGTCTCCTTTAATCTCCACCGTGAAGTCCCCGTAAGTCACTGAATCCTCAGTAGGCCAGTACTGAAAACACTTGTCCTGCAACACACACACACACACACACACACTCCAAATGACAAAGCTGACAGGATTTATTCTTAGATGTTTTGTGAGAGTGTCTGCACAACTGGATTTGTAATGTGTGTTTGTACCTGATCTCTCTCCTGCAGTTCTGTTAGCATCACGATTGAGTGACACTTCCATTCCCAAACCATCCTCCAGAAATCATCCACCGTGTGCGACAGAGGACCCTGTGTGGCGATGAAATAGTCCTTCTGCCGATACCCCTGACAAACATAAACACACAAGATATATTTGAATACTACACATCAAAAATAAGAATACAAACTGGCCTTGGAGCGAAAATATTTATAATTATAATTAAAACGAATTATAAGAATAATAGTCTGACCCAAACTAATGTAAGAGACAAAATAATGTAATACTTTTATTCAACAAGGATGCATTCATTTGATTAAAGGTCACAGTAAAAAAAGTCACAGACTTCTATTTCAAATAAATGCTGTTCTTTTGAACTTCATATTTATCAAAAGAATCCTGAAACAATATATTATTTCCACAAAAATATGAATCAGCACAACTGTTTTTTTAACATTGCTAATAATAATAAATGTTTCTTGAGCAGCAAATCCTCATATTAGAATGATTTCTGAAGGATCATGACACTGAAGACTGGAGTAATGATGCTGAAAATACAGCTTTGATCACAGGAATAAATTACATATTTAAATATATTAAAATAGAAAGCCTTTATTTTAATTTGTAATAATATTTCACAATTTTACTTAAAGTAATGTTAATCATATAATTCAAATGTCTGCTGAACACATGCCACGGCTCTTTTTCAACAGCTTTTTAAAAAAGTTATTTTTGGACCCAGTCACAGACTAACCCAAATATTAACTCAAGCCCTAAGAAAACTTTCAGAATTTTTTTTAATGAAAAAATTACAATTGTCCCTATTTACCTTCTTAACAAGTATCCCTGGTCTTGTGTTGAAAGAAAACAATGCTTATTTCCTTAATGTTTCATCATGAAACGCCTCTGAAACTTATAAAGAGTCATTGAATACTTACATCAATGAAAGATGCGTTGATATAATCTGTGAACTCCTGACCTCTTCTCATTGATAGGATGACTCGATTAAAATCATCTGAACAAATAAATGAGAAAAGCCATCAAATGAAACATAAATGACCCTGTTGACCTCTAGCATAAACTTGGGGTATTTTAAACTGCATGTCTCACGATTACAACTGAAGGCACAAGAAGAACAGGAAAAGGAAGAGAGATTTCTGATTAACTTCCTTGTAAACAAAGCCTGGCAGCACAATAACATGCATTTGACAGACGGAAAGAAAGTCCATTCAGATTACAAATCTTACTCTTAGACATTAAATACACTATATTGGCAAAAGTTTTGGGGCGACTGCCTTTACATGCACATGAACTTTGATGCCATCTCATTCTTAATCCGTAGGGTTTAATATGGAGTTGGCCCATCTTTTGCAGCTGTAACAGCTTCAACTCTTCTGGGAAGGCTTTCCACAAGGTTTAGGAGTGTGTTTATGGGAATATTTGACCATTCTTCTAGAAGCGTATTAGTGAGGTCAGGCACTGATGTTGGACGAGAAGGTCTGGCTCGCAGTCTCCGCTCTAATTCATCCCAAAAGTGTTCAGTCGGGTTGAGGTCAGGACTCTGTTCAGGCCAGTCAAGTTCCTCCACACCAAACTCGCTCATCCATGTCTTTATGGACCGACGCTTTGTGCACTGGAGCACAGTCATGTTGGAACAGGACGGGGCCGTCCCCAAACTGTTCCCACAAAGTTGGGAGCATGAAAATGTCCAAAATGTCTTGGTATGCTGAAGCATTAAGAGTTCCTTTCACTGGAACTGAGGGACCAAGACCAAATCCTGAAAAACAACCCCACACCATAATCCCCCCTCCACTAAACTTTACACTTGGCACAATGCAGTCAGGCAAGTCCCGTTCTCCTGGCAACCACCAAACCCCGACTCGTCCTTTGGATTGCCAGACAGAGAAGCGTGATTGGTCACTCCAGAGAACACGTCTCCACTGCTCTAGAGTCCAGTGGTGGCGTGCTTTACACCACTGCATCCCACGCTTTGCATTGCATTTGGTGCTGTGAAGCTTGGATGAGCCAAGGAAACCCATTCCATGAAGCTCTCTACACACTGTTCTTGAGCTAATCTGAAGGCCACATGAAGTTTGGAGGTCTATAGCTATTGACTCTGCAGAAAGTTGGTGACTTCTGTGCACTGTGACCCTCAGAATGCACTGACCCCGCTCTGTGATTTTACGTGGCCTACCACTTCATGGCTGAGTTGTTGTTGTTCCCAATTGCTTCCACTTTGTTATAATCCCACACAGTTGAGCGTGGAATATTTAATAGTGAGGAAATTTCACGAATGGACTACCACGCTTGAGTTCACTGAGCTCCTGAGAGCGACCCATTCTTTCACAAATGTGTGTAGAAGCGTCTGCATGCCTAGGTGCTTGATTTATACACCTGTGGCCATGGAAGTGATTGAAACACCTGAATTCAATGATTTGCAGGGGTGTCCCAATACTTTTGGCAATATAGTGTATGTTCTAAAAATTTTCTTCAACTAATATTTTTAGCTAAATTTATTAGCTGGCATAATTCATTCAGGGTTTTCGATGTGCACGAGTGCAGAAGACCTTAAACTCACATGGAATGATCTGAAGGACTCTGTTTTTCTTCATGTTGGCAGGCAGGTTGCCCGTCCTCATGTTTTCCTTCATTATACGCATGTTTGTCAGTTTCTGAAAAAACAGAAATCCATAAAATCCACATCAATCAACAATTACACACCACTAGGCATGTGACGGTACAAAATTTTACAGAATTGAATTCAGTTACACAAAGTGTTGTCCTCCTAACAGGTCTAATATCTTTTTGTTCTAATATGAAAAATAATTGAATACAATGTATAAACTAAACTGTTTCAAAGAGATTGAATTGCAAAAGAACTATAAAAATAAAGGCTCAAACAGTCACTTGTTGGCACCTGGTGGTGTAAAGTTGTAATCTATACAATCTTTATTTGAAGCGCCTTTCAAAATTTGATTCACTCTATTTTGATTGCTTCTGTAGACATCAGTGTTTATATCCGAACTATACACTTTTATCCCAGTTCTTCTGTGATAATATGAATATTTGGGTTACACTTTATTTGAAGGTGTCCGTGTTACAGTGTAATTATGCTTACTATAGAGTTAGAGTTAAGATTGGGGTTTGGTTTAGGGTTAGTTGCATGTTATTATGCATAATTTATAGTTATTACTACAGTAACTACACTGTAAAATAAAGGGTTATCAATATTTGTAACACAGGAATAATGATACTGTGTGGTTAAAAAGGGCTTGTGTTTGTGAAGCTGTTTCATACCTATACATGACAACGGCTCTCTTTGGTTTAGCGGCAGAGCCAACACAGATTTGAATGTTTCGATGTTATTTTGTCAAAGGTATAACAGGCAGGTGAATCATTGGTTATTTAGGAATGAGATGGGTGCTTGAACTGAGATCGAGATCTTTTAACAATTAACCGTGCAGCTCTACATTTCTGCTGTTCAATAAGCGCCATCTACTGTCAGAGAGTGAATGTGCATTTTCATTCAGCGTCATTCATGCTTCTCCATGTTGGGGTTGTTTATATCAATCTTTGTCTACACACCACTAGTGTCAGTAAATATCCTCACCTTAAACTCCTCCTCCAGGCCCACGCGGTCAAGCGGAGCATTGGTGTTGTGGAGTTTCTGCAGATGACCCTCCAGAGAAGACACGTCCAGCTCTGTGTCCCCGTACAGGAAGTACTCTAGCAGAGCCTGATAGATGAATGAGTACTGCAACTACAACACACACACACGCGCACACGCACACACACACACACACACACACACACACACAGATATTCAGTACACCTTTAAACATGTATGACTTCTAGATAACTGCTTCCACCACCTGTTTTTTTTCTATGATGACAATAAAAAATGAAGTAGGTAGATGAAGAATTATGCAAAAACCAACGCCATGCGTAACTCACATCTGTCTGAATGAGCTGTGATCTCTGCTCACGTATCCGTGACACGAAACCGGAGACGTCCACCTTCTGTTCAGTGTACATCATGTCAATCATGGCATCGATGACGATGAACGTTCCTGTCCTGCCCACGCCAGCACTGAAACAGAGACGCAGATGCAATTATTCACAGAATACATTCATTGTGAGTTTTATTGTGAGTGATTCATTAGTGCACTATATATATGTAAAACATGAATATCATATAATATAATATCAATCTCATGAATAATTATAACCACAGTTATTTATGTCACACCTTTAAAAAAATATAATGCATTAAAATACATGACAAACAACCAATTTCAGATGTGACAAGAAATCTGCAAATATTATATTAAATATGTATTTTATCTTTGGTTACAATTATTTATGAAAAGATATAATGCATTATATATTATATAATATAATGCAAATATATTTATAATGCATTATACATAAATTCATTAAGTAAAACTCTTTTCACCTATCATACAGGGACTAGTTTTTCATAATACAAATTCATATAATATAAATAATAATCAAATATCAATGATCATGATGGATACAAAAAAATTCTATTAGAACGTGTTTATATTTTATTTTATATATAAATATATAAAATATAAATAAATATAATATTTATTTATGTATGCTAAAAATATGCACAAACATGTTGTGGGTTGTAATTCAATAAAAACGGTTTTTTTTTGTTTGTTTTTTGGTGAAACTTGTATGACAAATTTTGTTATTTTTTAATTTTTTAGACATCATGGAAAAGCTTTCATAATGTCTTCACTTCAAATAAATTCACAATAACTGCAGGTGAAAAATGATCTGCCGACACAATGACAAACATATGTTCCCTCGCCTTATTCTAATCTGAACACTAGAGGGCATGAGTGATCATCCAACCAAATGAACAAACCCTCAAAGGGGCTTTTGACCATATTTTTGACCTCTGCATTGCTGACGCTGTGTTTGGTTGTTTAGGACACAGGACGAGGGCAGAGGGTCAATACTATGACACACACACTGATGACGAGTGGACAGACGGGACATTGTGTCATGAAACCCAGGCACTGACCTCCATGAATTCGCTTTATGTATATGACCAATCAGCAGCGAGAAAGGACCTTCCTTCACCTAATTCAAATCACATGCTAATCGTTCTGAATAATGTCAATCATTGTCTGATCAAATTAATTATGCATGCATGGCTGACGCAAAAGGGTCTGCGGGGTCTCAAAAATGATTACTGTGAATGGAAGTTATGTAAAATTTGTCCTTTTTCCGAAAGTTGAAATTCAAATGTGCACCTTCATTCTGCAAGTTATTGTTACTTTGTAAAAGTAAGAAGTTTGGCAATGTAGATCAGGAAGTTTGGGCTCTTGATAAAACTTAAATGTAAAGCTTATTGTTTAGACCTTTATGGCATTTGAAATATAAAATATCAGGTTGAACTATATATAATAGGAGTGTTTTTGCTAACCCATATTTTCTGATTTTCCTACATTATTTAAAAATAATTAATTATATTTCACTGCAAAAATGCTTCTCTCATTTAAGTCTTGTTTACAGTCTAAATATCAAAAAAAAGAAAGAAAAAAAATTCAAGATGCATTTACTAGATAAGTAAAATGACATTTTTTCTTGTTTTCTGGAAAATAAAATAAAAATGAGTGAGTTTTTGCTTAAAACAAGCAAAATGATCTGCCAATGCGGTAAGAAAAATAACCTAGCTTCTGAATGAAATCTTGTTTCTTGTTTCAGTTCCAAACTGAAACGTCTCGGTTACCTATGCCTTAGTTCCCTGACGAGGGGACGAGACGCTTCGTCACCGCTGTGAGAACGCCGCAATCACGCAGAGGCATTCCCACAACAGTGACACAGCCTTAAAGGGAACAAGGGTCTTGTTTAAGAGGGTCTTGTTCTTTTTTTGACTTCATTTTGATTTGATTTTCCAGAAAACAAGAAAAAAATATCCCATGTAATGTTACTTATTTAGTAAATGCATCTTGATTTAAGAATTTTTAGATAGTTAGACTGGAAACAATTAAAAAATAGTAAGTAAGAAAAGCATTTTTAGCAGTGTATATTAAAATATCATTATATAATTGATCTTATTTCTATAATCATTGTCTGCAGCTAACCTGCCATTGCTTTCAATACTAATATAGTACTATAATATCACTTTTTTATTAGATTAATGATTAATATTGACTCATTAACAAACATTACATATTGATTAACATATCAGTATTGTACATTTAAACATGACCATTTCTGGAAATAATGTATTTTGAATGTGCATTATAATACATAGTAATGTATTGAGTTAGCCTAGAAATCTAGACGCACCCTAGCGGCAGCTAATCTAATTTGCCCGCGAGTGTAGACTAGCAACTCTAGGTAGACCTGCGAGCTGGAAAAACCAAACTCTGGTCAGGCCAATCACATCGTGTATAGAGTCGGTGGGCGGGCTTAACATAATGACGGGTTTGCCGAGGTTCAGCGTGCTACTTGAAAACAAAGAAGAACACCGGTCTTTCCAATCGGCTTTGGCCGCAACTCTGGGAGACTTGTTGTTAAACTTTTCTTTGAGAAAAGAACAAAGAACGGCACTGAAGTCATTCTTAAGAAAGGAAGATGTGTTCAGAGTTTTGCCGACCGGATACGGCGAAAGTTTAATCTATCAACTAGCTCAGCTTCACCTTCTTCGTTGCTCTGGTTGGTTCTAGCGCTATCCTATTGCGTGCAGAGGGAATCTGAAAGACAACCGTTTATCCCGCCTCTCGGATTGAGCCCTGCCAATGGTTGATGTGGGTCTGGCTTGTCAGGCTAGTATTGAGTATCACTTTACTCAAAAGTGAATTCAAGAAAATAGTCACACGAAAGTGTTGATCATTATAAAACAGAGAACACGTCAAAACATGTTTTCAGCTTTGCATGATGATCTTGCAGACCAAAACTGGTCACACCTAAATGATCAGTCTTCACACAAGACGTGTGACTGTACAGCTCTAGTTCTCGCCTGATATTCTCGTTTCACATCAGTCATGCTCAATGACATCCCACCTGCAGTGCACAACGATGGGCCCGGCGTACGAGGGGTTCACCTGCTTCACCTTCTTCAGGAACTTGAGCATGCCGATGGGCGAGAAGGGAACGCCAAAGTCGGGCCAGCTGGTGAAGTGAAGCTGTGTAACCAGACGGGGGGTTTTGGTGCCGTCGCTGGCCTGCTGTGGTGGGCAAAGTGAAGGGTGAGAGTGTGGTGGCACAGGGAATACACACACTTGAACTAACCCAAATGTTAATAAGCCACAAACACATAATTCAGTTTAATCTCTGTAGCTACATGCTCACAGAATACAGTACAAGAACAATTATCTCTAGCTTGCATGAAGATGACTGGACTTGAAGTGTATTCAGACTTACATATTGCACACAGAATTTGCGTATCGTGTAGTCCACCAGTACTGTGAAGTCTTCCACAGCAACGCGCACGTTACCGTACGTCCAGCATCCCTGATCAGGCCAATACTGATAACACTTATCCTACAGAGAAAAACAGTGTATTTACAATAAGCTAATCATATAGTTATTTTAGTTCTTTATATATATATATATGTGTGAATTGTATATAAAAAAATAAATAAATAAACAATGAAGCTAATAAAATGCTACTCACCTCCATTGTTTTTGTAGTAAAAAATATAGCTGCTAATATAGTTATCGTTTTTAAGATTATTAAAAAATTAAACATAAATATTCACATTAATATAAATACTGTTCTAACTTGTATTAAATAAATGTCATTATAAATAAATAAATTTAATAATAAATAAAATAATTTATAAATAAAAATATAATAATAAAATATTAGGAATATTAAAATAAATATTTTATGTGTATTAAATATAATATAATATTATAAATAATTACATTTAATAATAAATAAATGTGTAAATAAATAAGGAAAGTTAGCAAAAATGCTGATAACCTGGATTTTGGTTATACAAATATAGCTGCTAATATAGTTATCATTAGTTTAGTTTATTTCTTAATTTATTTTTACTTTTTATCTTTTTAATTGGATGGATGGATGGAGGGAGGGGGATGGATGGATGGATGGATGGATGGATGGATGGATGGATGGATGGATGGATGGATGGATGGATGGATGGATGGATGGATGGATGGAGGGATGGAGGGATGGAGGGATGGAGGGATGGATGGATGGAGGGATGGATGGAGGGATGGATGGATGGATGGAGGGATGGATGTCACATTTACATTTCTTGCAGCTAACTTGCATGGCAATACAAATATAGCTGCTAATATTGCTTTTTAAATACATAAATTATTACTTTTGATTGATATTGTTTTTTCATAATACATAACTGAACATTCAAACATGAAGATATATTAACAGAAATAAATAAACAATTTGAAAGTACATTAACTAATATAGTAATGTAACAATGTTAATATTGCTAAAGTCTCAAGTCACTCAAGAAAACAGTGACAAGAAAGTTTTCTTCAAATCAATATAAAACTGAGAACACGACACAAGGTCAAAACATGTAGTTCTGTAGATAAACATAAACGCATTACATGTCAATCCTGTAGAGTAAATCTGTCCAACACTGGCACTGAACAGCTGTAAGTGCATTAGAGTAGTAAAGGTGACTTTTAAGACACCATGATGCTAATCTGAGCTCTTAAAACAGCCTGTCTGTCAATCAGCATTATCCAGCCCGAGAGCGGAGGATAAATCTCTCTTAATGAGAGTTTGCGGACTAATTAGGTTAAAGCCAGAGAGAGCTTTATCAGCCATTATTAAAATCATCGATTCCAAGTCCTACTCAAAGCTGATTTTAATCTCCTCTCCGTTCTGTGTCTCATTGATTGGTCTTTCCAGAGACGCTCACGGCCGTGATGGAGAGGAGAGAAAGGAGTCATGTGACACCTGAACATCAGAGGCCATCGGAATGGAGACACTCAATGATGATCAACTAACTGGGTTTAGATTTATTCAAACATGATTACTTTTTTAAGTAATATGGCATAAGTTTGAGATGTTGTGCAATGTTGTAGCTAAAAGCATCAACCAAATGCATATATGTAATATAATGCTAATATATTGATCATTAAGCAGTAAGAAGCCTTGCGCTTCAGCAAATTGAATGCCATGCAGCTTTCTGACATCAGTATTTAACAGGTCTGATGACCAACAAGGAAACGTAACAAAAATCCAAAAATGGATACACACCTCTTTTCTCTCTTTCAGATTCGTTAGCATCACAATAGTGGCTGATTTCTGTTCCCATATCATTCTCCAGAAATCTGCGACCGTGTCCTGTTTCGGACCTGAAACACAGAATCTTACCGAGTTTAATTATGTCTGATTGTAGCTACTGAAACTGCACATATGTGTGCCTGCTCACCAAGTCTTATTTTTACATTCAGATGCACTCACTCACCTTGTGCTGCAATGAACTTATTCTTATCTTTATAACCCTGGGGAAACAGGTTATGAAACCAAGATTTAGAAAGTAACTTTAACACTTTATTTTAAATTCATGCTGTTTTATGCCAAAACAGAGTGAACATATTGATAAAACTTTAGTTGAAGCCTTTATATATAATATATTATATTCATAATGTATGTCAGAAATAATTGTAACCAAAGGTAAAATGCATTATAATATTTGCAGATTCTGAAATTGGTTGTTTGACGTGTTTTAATGCATTATACTTTCTAAAGGTGTAAATATTATAATGTATTATAAATGTGGTTATAATTATTCATAAGATACGGTGCATTACAGGGCATAATTAATGGATTTTATAATGCACTATATAAAGGCTTTAAGTAAAGTATTACCAAAATGTTTTGCTCTGATAACAATTTGATAATGGCTCTTTACTAAATGATGCAACGCATCGTCATTTGCATCATGATTCAATTCAATTCAATTCAATTCAATTTCTTTTTTTTTTTTTTTTTCTTCACATGCCAAAGAATTGTATTTTGAACAAGAAATGCATGTTTAAACATTATTATTATTGTCATTTTATTATTTAAAATAAAATAGTAAATTCTGTACAATTCTGAAAATAGAGAGCTGCAGGCGTGATCGGGTTTTATAATGGCATTTTTTATTTTAAGAGTAAAATAAGGTCTGTGGCGGTAAACATAACTTGATGATACTTACACTTACAACATAAACTGCACACACTCACAAACTAAATGCTATTTAGTTAGAAACATAACAGCTTCGACATTTGATATGGGTTTGTGTAGTATGGTCAACTTATGTTTACCACAGACATTATATTACTCATAAATTGAAAAACCCCATTATAAAAATCCCTAGGAATTTCTCCAGGAAACTATTAGCGAGTTAGTCTTCTGGTTTTGACGTCGCGACTGCAGCGCTTTCTTTCACTGTCGACTTGATCGCAGTACATTGATGCATTTTACGGCATGGCAAATCACTTACGTCAATATATGATGCATTGACATAATCTGAAAATGGGACCCCATCGATCGGTGTTAAAATCACTCTGGAATGATCATCTGGATAACAGGAAAGACAAAAAAAAGTAGTTTATTATTTCTAAACATAGAAACACATTTGATTGATCCTTCTCAGGCCCTAAGTGAGTTTGTGTTATAACTTCTAAACAAAACATTTACAAGAAAAAAATTAAAGTAAAAGAGTGAAATGACACAAGGAACTGAAAGTGATCAATGCTGTATTTAGAGAAGTTGAGATTAAATGTGCGAGGGTGGCAGCAGCATTGAGGCAAAGCTTCAGTGTGATATCACAAGAAAATGAGATGAGCTGATGTCCAAACATGTATAACTCTATATGGGGTGAAAGCCGCTCAGATCTTTATTCCTGCCCATTTCTCCTGCATCCAAAATGTTGATTACGAGAACTGATTGTTTGCTTACCATCTAATCTACCAAGACTGTAATGCGTGTTAGGAGTAGCTTATGTTGTTAGGAGATGATCAACGATATTTGCTTCACGTGTGACTCTTCATAATATCTTTACAGCCTCATCACTGTAAAGCTGCTTTGAAACAATGTATGTAATGATGTAATGTAATGATGGATGGATGGGTGGGTGGGTTGGATGGATGGATAGGTGGGGTGGGTGGGTTGGGTTGGGTAGGGTTGGGAGGGATGGATGGATGGATGGATGGATGGATGGATGGATGGATGGATGGATGGATGGATGGATGGATGGGTGGGTTGGGTTGGAAGGATGGATGGACGGGTGGACGGGTGGATGGGTGGGTGAATGGATGGATGGGTGTGTTGGGTTGGGTTGGGTTGGGTTGTGTTGGAAGGATGGATAGATGGATGGGTGGATGGACGGGTGGACGGATGGATGGGTGGGTGGGGTGGGGTGGGTTGGGTTGGGTTGGGTTGGGTTGGGTTGGGATGGGATGGGTTGGATGGATGGATGGATGGATGACGGGTGGATAGGTGGATGGATGGGTGGGGTGGGTTGGATGGATGGATGGATGGATGGACGGACGGGTGGATGGATGGGTGGATGGATGGGTGGGGTGGGGTGGGGTGGGGTGGGTTGGGTTGGGTTGGAAGGATGGATGGATGGGAGTATGGATGGATGGATGGATGGATGGATGGATGGATGGATGGATGGATGGGCGGTTGAATGAATATTACATACATATACACACATATTTCTTGCAGCTAACCTGCATTTTTATGGTAGTACAAATATATCTGCTAATACCACTTTTTTAGTTTTGAAATACATAAATTATTATTTTTCACTTTCATTGATACATAACTGAACATTCAAACATGAAAATATCTTAATAGAAATAAATAAACTATTTGAATGTACATTGACTAATATAGTAATGTAACAAAGCCTGTTAATACAATTATTACTATTACAAAATACAAACAAAAGGCAAGAAAACATAAAAGAGAGATTTCTTACATGGTAAGATGTTTGGATATCTGTTCTTCTCCTTGTTTTCTTCTTTATTGGCCTCTTCACATGTTCCATGGGTCGAACCCCCTGGTAATGACTGTCAACAATACAAATTAAACATGTTATCAACACTAAACCAATGGCCATACCACCCTAAGCACACGTGATCTTGGATGCAGTGTCAAATAGAGCTTTACTTGGACTTGGATGGGAAGAACAGATGCTTTCTGCATTATAATTGTGACACTACTTCGCACATGTTGTGTGTATTGTGTTTTTAGTGTATATTGCACTCTCTTGTCTCTACACAAATGCATTGTTGTGGATCATGCACCTGAGATATTCACCCATCGTTAAACTTAAAAAATGACTTGATTTCATTTAACTGAATTGTTACCTAACACATTCGTTCTTAAAGAATTGTGTATTTGAGCAAAACTGATCATGCTGTTCAAATTCCCACCAAACTTGTCGTTTTGTTATTGCTGAAAATGAATGATATTACTGACGCTTTGTTCCTGTATGTATAGACCATTGTTTAACCGGCAGAGCCTCTTCCATTCCGACTTAAATAGTTTAAGTGGCCATTAAGATTGTTCAGCATAGACATCGTTTCCATGGGACAGAAAATTCACATGGTTCATTCAGTGTTCCTGAATCATGGGCCTGTGAGAGGAGTGAATCTTGAATCATGCGTCTAAAAGCAGAGAGGGACATTCTCGAATGAGTCAATGCCTGATGACTCCTCAACATCTTAATTCCAGTAATTCTCAGTGGGAAATGAGAGCAGTCGAGCCATCAGCAAATGTGGAAGGATATTTGCTGATCCACATGAATGCGCCGGAGTGTTTCTGTTAATAACAGCACGATAATGCACCATCAGCTTCTTTACAAGCCACAAGCGAAGTAACAATCCCTTCACCGAGTGTTGCCACTAAACGCACAGAAAAACACAACGGCTGCTGAACTTTCAGCAACATGAGTGATGTAATCAGTGTAAACAACAATAATGAGCTACAGCATTTGCAGACGGGATCTAGTTTTGTATTTATTTTTATAAATACTATGACTGGTGTTGAAATAATTGACACCGAATTACCAATAAAATGAAAACTAACACGCTATGAAACATGCTACTATAATAAATGAATAAATATTAAATATTAAATTAATGACATTCAGCCTTCAATGATTTCTCAATTAATTAACTAGCATTGTCTTGCATCATTATTAAATATCATGTTAAAACTGATTGATGCTGTTGAGATTCAGGCCTGTAAAATAGGCTGTTTTTGTCTTAGCTGACTAAATTTGAGTATCAATTTTGATATCACTGTAAAATTAATATGCTGTGAAACATACTACTAGATATGTCAAATCAAATATTACATATAATTAAAGGCACTTAAATGATTTCTCTAATAAATAACTAGGATTGTCTTCATTGCATCATTAAATAATGTATATTTTTTGGAATAAATTTGTGTTCATATTTGATTCTGAAAGACTTATTAAAGACTTATTTTTCTTTATTGTATTTTTGACATTTTGACCATGAAAATACAATCTTAAAATACAATCAAAAGACCATAAAATACAATCACACATAAAAACTCACATTATACTCTTCCCGGAAGAGTTTCCCATCATCGGCCGAGCGTATCCGATACTCTTCTTCCAAGTTGTCTACAGGGATGGGTAAATATGTTTTGGATGTGGAAGGGGATCTTGGCAGTAAGACCACCGTCTGTTGCTCTGTAGAGGAATACGGTAAATGAATGTTATAGACAATCACTTGAAAAGTGATGAATCTTCAGGAGATGTAACATTTTATGTGACTTGGAAACAACATGTACTTCAACACCTCACCAAATGAGAAACACCACACATGCAATTTGATTGACAGATGGCATCCCATCACTTTTAGTGCAAAAATAGCTCTCTCGCTGCATTGTATCTTTTTTGTTTATAGAACTGCTATAGAAATGTTAACACCTTGATTGCTATTTGAGGACAGCACATTTCCTGACCTTTTTTATTCTGTCTTTCATTGGTATTGGTGTGTGTGTGTGTGTGTGTGTGTGTGGTCCTGGTGTAGCCTACATTATGGGGACAAAATTTCCCCACAAAGATGCCAATATCCGAAATCCATTTTTCGGATATTTTTGGTCCCCAAAGAGGAAAAACCTTATAAATCATGCTAAGGGATGTTTTTTCAATATTTAAAAATACAGAAAGTTGTGTGTGATGGGTAGGTTTAGGGGTAGGGTTAGTGTAAGGGGATAGAATATAACATTTATACAGTATAAAAACCATTATGTCTATGGAAAGTCCCCATAAAACATGGAAACACAACGTGCGTGTGTGGTGTGTGTGTGTGTGAGAGAGAAAGAGAGAGTGTGTGTGTGTGTGTGTGGTTGTGTACATAGATTTGGTCTGTATCCTCAATCGTAATTGGGTTTGATATTAGGGTAGACTGCCAGTAAAAATTCTGTGTTTACATCTCTATTTTTGAATTCCATAATTCAGACAAAAAAAGTCCTACCAAAATATGTAACAGGACACTGTTAAATACATTTTTATTTAAAAAATATCAAACCTATGGTCACAGTTTTGTCACCCAGGAAAACATGCTAAGGGGCCGTTCACACAGAACGCACTTTTCCATTAAACTGCACTATATTTTCCTTTGTTTTTCAATGTCAACATGCACTAGACGGACGTCTTAAGCCGTTGCGCTCCCGTCTCGTGTCTTTTGCAGCATCTTGCGCATGACACGGCATTCTAAAAACGTGGCGCTCAAGTTACAAAAAGTTCAACGTGTCTCAGTCTAGGCCGATGAGCTTTTGAGCTTTTTTCGTTCCAATGGCCAATTTCAACAGGAAATTTGCGTTCTGTGTGATCCAGCCCTAACACCATAATTGTATTTTTCAGGAAAGCTATCAGTATGCCTTTGTAAAAGCAACACAGGCATATTCGCAGCATATGCATATATGCTTCATAAACGCAAGTGACCCTTGTAGCACCAAAAGAAACCCACAACCATTGGATTAGAGGTTAGAGAGGGTGAGATGTTAGTTTAGACGTCCATGCCTGTTCATGAGACACAACATATACCTGACCTTCTGATGGCCAGCCAAGATCATTCTCATCCTCATCCTCATCCTCATCCTCCTCATCATCCTCATCATTATCATCATTATCCACATCCACATCTATATATTCCTCTATACAACACACACATAATGACTGGTGTTACTCAGTTGTAAAACTTTAAAATGAATAAATGCAAAAAAATGCCAAAACCATTTGTACTACAAAACATTTAAAGTCATTGGAAGTAGTAAATTTAATTAAGTTAGTTAATAAATCAAACTATAAAAATTAAATTAAATGGTGCTTGCCATGCAAATGTCACTGTCACAATGCTGCAGTGTTGCTATGGGGTTGCTATGGAGTTCTAGGTGGTTCCTTTGTGGTTTCCTACTGACTCAAATGAAAACTCTCTGTATCAGTCTGACAATGTTCTGGTGTCTATTTTGAGTTTCAAGCGACAATTTTCTAAGTAAGAGTAATATAAGTGTTTTTCTGCATACAAAAAGAGTGTTTGCAGACTAAAACACCACCGTTCAAAGGTTTGGGGTCAGTAAGATTTAATTTAAAAAAAATAAATTGATACTTTTATTCAGCGAGGACGCACTGAATTTATGACAGTGATGACATTTTTAATACTACAAAAAAATGTTTCTTGAGCAGCAAATCCTCATATCAGAATGATTTCTGAAGGATCATGTGACACTGAAGACTGGAGTAATGATGCTGAAAATACAGCTTTGATCACAGGAATAAATTACATATTACAATACATTCACATAGAAAACACTTATTTTCAATTGTAAAAATATTTCACAATATTGCTGTTTTTACTGCTTTTTTTAAGTCAAACTACTGAATGGTAGTGTACACTACATCAAAGAGACAAACAAATGGTGGCACAGAGAGCAGGAGAAAGTTGGTACACCACTTCCTCTACACAGGTGTGACGCTCACCTCTCTACACTGAACCAATCGCTCAGATTTAAATGTGCTAACTGGTCTGAACACAGTCAATGTCCTTTAACACACTAACGTTTCCTGCATGTATTGAGCGTGTCGTCTCTTGTCTTGTCTAACGGAATATTCCTTGAGAGAGATTTCCGTCAGGATAATAGGAGAAAGAGTGCAGAGGAAGTAAAATCTGCATAAACCTACAAGACCTTCGACAAGTCACAATCTGTGGCAAATCTGTTGCTCTCGCAGTTTGAGATCGTGAGGGATCGGCGCAATCTGAGATTCTGGAGACAAAATCCAAAGTTTGCTCCACATTTAATCTGATTGACTGCTGTCTAAGAAACACGACCCTAGTCTTACAGAGACCTCTTTAGTGATGTCTTTCCTATGGCTAACCATGAGCCACAGGTTTTGTGTCAAACAAGCAAACTCTAATAAAAGCAAACAGGAACGTATGTTGAAAAAAGAACCCTCTTCCTCTTTCATGTTGTTTTAGTCATGTTTGAATAATTTTGAGGAAATATTGATAATGGAAACGGCATAATGTTTCAGCTTACATCTTTGTATCCACGCAACAAAACAATACACAGAGTTTAATATTTGCTTACTAATATTAAACTAGAAAAGAAAAGGTGTGTCAAGGCAAAATTTGCTGAAAGTCTAGCCTGAAAATTGAGTTTAACAAAATTTTTACTCTCTAACCAACTGACTCTAACCAGTCAGATTTAAAAATCTGTTCTTAAAAAATTAAGCCACGAAAAAAAGTTTGTGAAATAACAGTGTTATCTTTGTAAACCTAACATAAAAATTCAGAAACATATATTGCAATTAATGGTTTGGCTTTCCATTATAAACATCGGGGATGCAGATGACAACATTCCTCAGAATCAGCATAATATTATCCATAATCCACAGCCAAAATGAACTTTTTAGGCAATTGCAGAGTCGTTCTGTAGAGAATAACACGTGTAGCACACGAACATGCTCACATCCTGCTCTCTTTACGTGGCACACAACATCTTAATGCAACAGGAAGCTGAATATAGAATGTTTGATGAAGTGAAACTTGCCGAGATGTCTCACTTTACAACAATTTCATCCAATCTTAAACAGCTGAGCGATTCAGAGCAGACAGAGAAACCGTTTACCTTGCTCCTCCAGGATGCCATTTGGTACTTTCTTGTCGACGGCTGTGATGACAGCTTTCCTCTGGTTTTTCAACCTGAAAGAAGAAAAAGAAAAGGAAGGTTAAACATATCAGGGAAAGACAATATATCACAAACTTAAGTGTTCAACTTAAGTCTCACCAACGAAAACTTGAGCTCTTTTTCATCAGGTGCTGTTTCTCCACGGACACACGTTACACAATAGGCTCTCTATCGCTAGAACCATGCAAAAATCTGTGGGTTTACTTCTATGTATGAATAAATATATAAGTGTGTGTGTGTGACAGCATGTCTCAGTTCCTGTCCCTGCCCTTAATCAGAAAGGGCGGAGCTTGTGAGCATGACAGACTCAGCTTTTAACTCACAGTGTTTGTGTGTGTGTGTGTGTGTATATTTGTGCCATACCTGAGGCAAAACCAGGTCAGCAACCCAAGAAAAAGCACCAAGACGGACAGCACCAGCAGTATGGGCAGGATGTGTGTGTTGATCGGGTCCTCTAAAGGAAGAAGGAGAGGCAGTCAAACCCACGGTGAACAAAAGAACAGGAAACTGGCCCACGAACAGAGCCGCTGGAGCTGCTCCGGCGCTGAGTGTTTAAGTGAGGTATGGCAGCCAGTCAAGCCAAGGCATTATTAGTGATTTAATAGAGAGCCTGGTGCTGTTTTGACTGCAAGGATAAGCATCGCTCATTCATTTAACAGCAGGTTTGACATGAATCACCCGCTAAACCCTGCGATCAGTACTTTACTGCTGCCCAAATCACAGTCTGCGTAATCCACCGCAGGTTTAACACAAATCCATGCGGCCACGCTAATGGTTATGTAATGCATAAACACTGACAGTGACCAGGGAGGGTTCAGATTTCATCTAGCTGGGAAAAGCTGGGCACAGTATTGGTTGGTTCACATTTTGACCACTGAGTATACATGACTTTTCCAGTTATTTGTGAGTAATACCTACATTTTGTCATAATTTTATAGAAGTTGCAATCCCAAAAAAGGGGGGTCCCAATTTTACAGGTCTAAAAATGTCTCAAATGTAAAACAGTTTATATGTATACATTAAAACAGTAATGTACTGTAGAAAACAATGCATTCTGGGTGATATATATTTTTAAAAAAGTTTAGATTTTCTATATATGTACACACACACACACAAAAAAATTAAGCCTTTTTTTTTAGATTTATGCATTTTAATTAAAAGTAAAATTCCATAAATTTGAATATTTTATTTGAATATTTGAACAAACCTTAATCAATTATTTAATTAAAACGTAAGAATTATTCAGTTCAATTTGATATAATTTTACTATTAATTGTGTAAATCTTATAAAAAGGCAAGTAGAACTTTTTTTTTTTTTTGAGCTACAGGAACAAATTTAACATGAGTTTGCAGTAAAAATAAATGTTTAATTTGTAAAAAAACAAGAGCCCTCCTTCAGTGCCATACCTTTTTTAATGTATGTATGAAATAAGGTGAGATCATCTAGCGCCACCTTGAGTGAAACAACTGTATCACGGGATCCTGTTTTCACACACAGTGACTTTTAGAAATGCCAAAATGAATATAAAACAAGAAGAAAAAAAACACAGGGGAGAAGATGGATGGATGGCTGGATGGATGGGTGAGTGGGTGGGTGGGTGGATGTTTGGATGGATGGGTGGGTGGATGGATGGATGGATGGATGGGTGGGTCGGGTGGGTGGATGGATGGATGGATGGGTGGGTGGGTGGGTGGGTGGATGGATGGATGGGTGGGTGGGTGGGTGGGTGGATGGATGGATGGATGGATGGGTGGGTGGGTGGGTGGGTGGGTGGATGGATGGATGGGTGGGTGGGTGGGTGGGTGGATGGATGGATGGGTGGGTGGATGGATGGGTGAGTGGGTGGGTGGATGTTTGGATGGATGGGTGGATGGATGGGTGAGTGGGTGGGTGGATGTTTGGATGGATGGGTGGGTCAGGTGGGTGGATGGATGGATGGATGGGTGGGTCGGTCGGGTGGGTGGATGGATGGATGGATGGGTGGGTGGATGTTTGGATGGATGGATGGATGGATGGATGGATGGATGGATGGATGGATGGATGGATGGATGGATGGATGGATGGATGGATGGATGGGTGGGTGGGTGGGTGGTATGGATGGATGGGTGGGTGGGTGGGTGTTTGGATGGGTGGGTGGGTGGGTGGATGGATGGATCATTTGATTGCAAAATGATACCATATAGCCAATATAAGACATTCTACAGATAATATTTCATTATGAATTTAATTTCAGTTAAGTTAAAATAGCTAAATAAAGTATTTTGTGTGTATGATAAATGTGGTACTCTGCATTTAAAATTAGAAGGATTTAGAGAGAAAAAACATTTAATGCTAATTATTATTATTATTAGTAGTAGTAGTATTATTATCATCAACTATAAATAATGAGCACTTACCACTGCCATTGGTCTCTGTTGAACTGTTTGTGTCTAAAGGTGGAGCTTCAGTTACAAAAAAAACAAGGAGCATTGTGTCTGCAAGAGAAGAAGAGGGCATGTCAGTAAATTATTCAGAAATATTCACTGACTGCATTACAGTCTATGCAAAAACAACAGAGCAGAAAGATATACAGCACTGTTTCTACACTTCCACTAGATGTCACCAGAGTCATTTGAATACAAACCGAGCGCATCTCTGCACAGACATTTAAAACAAACTCTTAAACGTCACTTTCTCATAGATTAGACATGATTATTTATGTTGGGGGGATTTTAGGTGCACGCATGTTACACAAAATATCAAGCGGGTTAAAATAAGATACTTAACTGAATTAATCTGTGAATTTAGAGGTGTTAAAAGGCTCATCTGATAGTTAATCCACTCATTATTAAACCTGAAAGTGTATTTTTGGAGAAAAGCAGATTATTTACTGTTCCCCATCAGTGGTGTCTGCTGTTCCCCTTAATCTGCATATCACGTGATTGACACATTTAGCAGTGGCAGAAGGGGACAAGATCTCTCCTCATGATTTGCTCTCACATTACTCAAACAGTGCATGAAAAGTTATGCATCATACTTTTTGTTAGGGGTATACATTTTAAATCCCTAACCCATAGTAAAAGTGATGCTTGATAAACACATAGTCAACTATCTTCAGTCTCTATCTTCTCTATCTGGAGGCCAGATGTCGTGGGCTACATCTGGAAGGGAAAAGCCACGAGAATCGATTCAGTCTCAGTTCTGCTATCAGCGCTGCTCGAGAGAGATAAGACACTCCATAAAACACCCACGCACAGCCGATGATGCTCTTCATTGAGAAAATGAAGTGGGTGATGCTGCTAATTCACTAAACCAGCACAATGCATATATAACAGACACCGGTTACAGACAAAGCCCTGCGGTCTTGCAATGCAAACCACTCAGTACTAGAGAGAATCCTGGAGGTGCTCAGACTCCAAAACTGCCAAAATATCAGCAAAAAGTAGGGTAGTTCATGTGAAGTTCAAACAGTGTCAATCTAAAACTATTTCAGACAATTTTTGCATTGCATGTGTAACGAAGGCCAGATAGTAGTTGCTGTGCGAGTAAACCTCACTCCTCTGATCTCAAGAGACGCTCTAGCGACTGACGCTAGGGGTTGCAGCCTTTAGCCTCCTTGTTAGAGCGTCCGACTCTCATGCCGGCGGACCCGAGTTCAAGTCCCGCTTAGAGCGGGGCGGTTCGAACAGGAGGGGTCACACACGATTATACATTTGAATGCAAATACATGCTGATTATACATTGACTTCACTCATTTCTGGTCTTATCGTGCATAATTCATCATTGTTATGCCACAGATATACACTATACTGTTTAAATTATTTGTTAAATATTTAAGACATCTCTTTATATTCACCAAGGCTGCATTTATTTGATCAAATATAAAACAGTAATATTGTGAAATATTATTTGCTGCTTAAGAAACATTTATTATTATTATCAATGAATTGAAAATAGTTGTGCTGCTTAATATATATATATATATATATATATATATATATATATATATATATATATATATATATATATATATATATATATATATATATATATATTTATATTTTTTTTTTTTTTTTTTTTTTTTTTTTATGAAACCATGATGCATTTCTTTTCAGGAGTCTTTGATGAATTGAAAGTTCAAAAGAAATAAAATATTTGAAATAAAAATATTTTGTAACATTACAAATGTCTTTACTGTCACTTTTGATCAATTTAAGCCATTCTGTATGTTAATATTTCTATTTATTTATTATTGATTAATTAATCATTAATTACTATCATTGATAATTATAAATAGTGCTGTCAAATCGATTAATCACAATTAAATCACATCCAAAACAAAAGGTTGTTTTTACATAATAATGTGTGTGTACTGTGTATAATTATGTATATATATAAGAAATATTTGCATATATACTGTATATATATATATATATATACACACACACCTATTATATACATACACACACATCTATTATATAAAAATATTTTATATATAAATATAACACATTTTTCTTAAATATATACATACATGTGTGTGTGTGTGTATTTATATATAAATAATAATTCTACACAGTACACACATATATTATGTAAAAACAACCTTTTTTGGATGTGATTAATCAATCTGACAGCACTATAAATTAATTATTAATTATTATAAATAATACATACATACTTATCATAAACTAATAATAATAATAATAATAATAATAATACTTATCATTAATTTATTAATTATTTATGTCATTATTATTCTATTTATTTATTTATTTATTTATCTATTTATTCATTTCTATATATTTAATTTCTATTAATTATTAAAATCTTACTGTCCCCAAGCCTTTAAACAGTAGAGTATAATATATTAAATCTAGGTGGAAAGAGACACCTTAAACCAGTCTAACACGATTTGCTGGCCTCAGCTGGTTTAAGATGGTCTCCCTGTCTGACTACTTGGAAAGTTCCCTTTAAAACCAGCCACAAAACAACACCATAGAAATGAGTTTGTCACACCACATGACTACATGTGAACTGCAAAACAAATCTTCATAAATTTAAAAGTAAAATAAATAAATAATAATAATGGAGAGTTACTGCTCCCAAAATATACACTTTCCTTTATACATAATCCTGCTTATGAAAAAAAAAAAGTTAATGGACATTTTTTTTCTCAACTACTTTATGTTGCATTATCAGCGTACACCAGGCTTTCTCCCTGGTAACCTCACAGACGGCATCATTCATCAGGCGGGGTTTGAAATAAAGTGCTTTCTGCATTAGCCGCTGTGATAAACCGTGATCAAATGCTGCATTTTTCGATAGTATCCCAGCGCAGACTGGAGTCCGGACAGCAGCAGAGTATTTGAGTCGATACAGTATCCCACGGCAATTAATAAAGACCTGAGAGCTGCCTACAGCGGCAGAAAGACTGATGGGAGAATTTTAATGAGAAGAAATGACCCTCCCCGTTTCCTGCGGTATGGGGCCGATTGCCAAGCCTGGGGAACGAGTGCACAGGTAAGCATGAATATACATTCCATACCATGCATATGGGCTGCATCCGAGTGAATGCATGCAAATGACCAGAATCTTGTGATTTAGCATATGCTTTTTATCCAGAGGGACTTTATGTCTCAGTGGAGATACATGGGGTAAGATGTATTGTTCAAGGGCACAGTGGGGACAAGTTTTCCTCAGAGACAGCACTGTTCACACACACACACACTGCTGTGTTTTTGCTAGGACACAGTAGGAAACTGTTAAAGTAAGTGGGGCAAATCAGTGACACACATAAATCTTATGTAGCCACACTTTACTGCAGGCGAATGGGTCTGACAAACCTGTGTCTCTCAGTCTTGAGTGTTAATAGACTGTGGGAAGCTTCTTTAAAGATAATGCAAATTCCCTCATGACGTCCCAAACCATTTCTTCCATGGAATAATACAGGAAATATGTCTCTTTTCCATACAATTAATCCGTATGATTTGTGTGCGCAGCAAATCCTCATATCAGAATGATTTCTGAAGGATCATGTGACACTGAAGACTGGAGTGATGATGCTGGAAATTCAGCTTTGATCACAGGAATACATTACATTTTACTATATATTCAAATAGAAAACAGTTCTTTAAAATTGTAATAATATTTCACAATTTAACAGGTTTTACTGTATTTTGATTAAATAAATGCAGCACTGGTGAGCAGAAGAGACCACTTTTAAAAACTGGTAGTGTATATAATACACTGTTTTACCTATATAAATTAACTAAAATCAATATCAATTTAGGTCACAATGTTTTAATTCACAACATTAAAATATTCATGTTTTTTATAAAGATTACATTTAGATTACACAACACAGATGATGGTAAACGTAATCTAAATCCCCTAAAAATATAAGATTTTAGCATGCACAATTAAATATTTAATATCAAATTAAATAAAAAATCTTAATCTTGTCAACTAATAACCAATATTTATTGTGCATAAGGTAAAATGATGACAATTGTCTTCAAACAAAGCGTTTAAACAAACTCAACACTAATGCTAATTTTTACCTTTACATAATTACAATGAAAGTTATGAAACCTCTCCTCCCGCCTCAGATGTCTCCGTGTCCCACACTTCCCTCCTTCAGCGAGCATGTGGTGTGTTTGCTATGGTCAGGAGTGGTCTGCTGTCTTTGCCCCCAGCATAGGCCACTTCTTAGAGTCATTATTGTAAATGGGTCATGGGGTAAAGCTAACAGACAGGCTTCTTTTATACGAAAGACATTTACAGATTGCCTTGGGTGAGGCTTTAACCCGTCTCCGACATGTGCCAAAAACGTCCCTGTATTAAATGGTAAGTGAGACTATCTCTGTTTATGTGTGTGTGTGTTTGTGCTGCTAACCATGAATTAATGACACTCTGTCGTGGGGTTTTTTAGCCCACACGAAAACTCCCATCGACCGCTCTGTCTATAAATAAGGAAAGCTCCTCTGTTCACACAGACATATCATTTCCTTATGCAATCAGCTAAAGCAAGAAGAACAAAAGTACGAGTGTATGCTTGTGTATGAAGTGTGTAAACGGCCAAAATCTCAATGCACCTAAAACTAATGTACATACAGTATAGATCTGTTCCAAAATACTGAGCTGCCTTGCTATCTACTGTACATGTAGGGAGAACACACACACAAACACCCCATGTACATAAATGGGATCAGGCATAATATTATGGCCTAATATTGTGCTGGTTCCCCTTTTGCTGCCAAAACAGCCCTGACCCATCAAGGCATGGACTCCACTAGACCTCTGAAGGTGTGCTGTGGTATCTGGCACCAAGATGTTAGCAGCAGATCCTTTAAGTCCTGTAGGTTGCGAGGTGGGGCCTCCATGGATCGGACTTGTTCAGCACATCCCACAGATGCTCGATTGGATTGAGATCTGGGGAATTTGGAGGCCAAGTCAACACCTCAAACTCGTTTCTGAATTTTTTTTTTCCAGAGCTGTATATATATATATATATAGTAAATATTTATAATAAATACAAGTAAGCTCAGATTCGTAGCTTCTTAAAATTATGTATTTTTAGTATTTACTCCCTCTCTCTCCATGTAGACTGTTGACTAAACAGTAATTTTACAGATTCCAGGAGCTGCTTACTACAGAAAATCATTACGATTACCAACCCACAGCATCGCTCGACTCTGTCATCATAAGCTTATAATCAGGTGACACGTGTCTGTCTTTAGCTATACCTAAAAACACACCTGTACTGCATGTGAACTTAAAAACTGCTCACAGTTTGCTGTTTCCATTTATAGTAGAGACACAACTGAAAATAAATGCATTACAAAACGTCTGGATCCAAACACTCAATGCCGCACACACCGCACCTCAACATGCCAGCACATGTGCGATAGCCATGTCAGAAACATCCATGTAGGCCTACTTCACTTAAAATGAAGCAAGAAAAAAAAAACACAATTGTTAAGTTAAAGCTGATGTGAGCCATTTCTGCGCCACAAGTGTCAGTGAAGTAATCATGACTGTTTTTGTGTGGTTTAGCTAGGCAGCAAGCAGATTAATATACATATATGTCATACAGTTTCTTCATTTTGTTAAATTTTTTCCCCCTTCATTACTGGCAGGTGTGACAGAAAGTTCATTTTGGATGTTTACAATGATTTTGGCACTTTTCTCCCCTCATCTCATGCTGTTCTGTCTGTAAAGTTTAATTGACCAAGAACTTCACAGAATGACGGTGTGATTTTAACACTGTCGTTCTCATTTCATCTAAATTAGCAATTTTGACACATGAAGAGCTCGTGAAAAGACAACTGTGTTAAATTGTTAAAGAACATATCACTTTAAGAAAGCAGAATAAAAGACAGAACATACAGTCATATTTGTGAGACCGCTCTTATGAGAATACTCGACAAAACCCGCATTTTGGCATAATTCTGTGTGTTTTTTTGTTCGCTCAAGAGCGAAAGAGAACTTGATTCTGGCACGTGTTCTCTTTTGACTTGTTGCACTTGAATGGTTTAAAAGCATTGCATGAATAAGACCGTGATCTTAATGCAACATAGCCAAAGGATGACAGAAAAACGGGTGCTGTGTTAAATATTTTTAACACGTTAAACTGGAAAAAAATAATTGCATGCATTAACACGCAAATTGACAGCACTAATATATTTATTTATTTTTTATGACAAAAACAATTAATGGTCAAAAATCTTAATGGGCCTGAAAACAGGCTTCATTTTCTTTAGGCAAAATAAACATTTTAGCTTTTGTTTTCTGTATGAAATGTGACTCAGACATGTTCTAGACAGGTTTTCAGCCAAATAATCTACTAAATTGTCTTTGAACTTTTCTGGACCTACTGAGCGTTTTTCCCCTGCTTGCTACAATACTGCTGTCTCTGTGAATCAGCCGGACGGGTCTGGAGGAAACTAAGCGAGGCACATTTGGCCTGGCGGGGGCTGATCATCTAATTCAGAGAAACCTCAAAGAAAAGTCAACCCTGGGGGACGCCATTAAAACGAGCTAAACCAACAGAGAGCAGGGGCCTTTTCATTTTCTCAAACATTCTCTATCTTTTAATGATCTTATTAGATCACATTTAAGTAGCTTGTTCCTTCTTTCAGTTTTCATTAATATCCTGTCTTATAAGAAGAGGTCTTTATGCTCTTTATCACTCTCTTTCTCAAGACGGTCCATCTGCCATGTGGGTTTTTACACACTGACCCATTTAAGAGAAAGACACTCACCCAATACACAAACCCACAGCGACCACCAAACAACAACATCGCATTAGACGTTCAAAGTGAGTCTCGAATGTCAAGTTAACTGTCCACCCAACTTCCAATAACGGTGTGTTTGCCTTTGGCGCAAAGCAACCTTGCATTAATGCAGACCTACACAGGGAGGTCACATCTGATATTCAGCGGCCTGAATGATGCCCGACAGCAGTCTCATCATCTTCCTGAGGGTTGCCATGGAAACGTGACAACCGATGTGGTTTAAGAAACAAAGATTGTGGCCTTGGGCTCTGCATGAGAAACGCACACACACACACACACACACACACACACACACACACACACACACACACACACATCACACTTGAAAATACTGAAATGGAATTGATTAACTGGTCAATCAGCGCAATCGACAAGATTTTCTCACTAAGGAAGGGTGCCCGGGAGAACCCACCTGCCCGGACAGGACCTTTGCAGGGTAAGTGATAGACACACACACAATCACAATATAGAGAACCTACTCCACACAACACAATCTCAGACTCACTCACTCCATGCAACCTACCAGTCCCCACTCCAACCGTCACCCTGTTTATCTATCTCCTCTCCTCCATACAAAAAATCCCATCACGTGACCACGTGTACTGTGTCAAAAATGTGTTGAATAAACTTCAACTTCAACTTCCTTCCAACTTCAACTTCAACTTCAATATGAAGACCTACATCAAAAAAAACACCAAAACAAAAGTATTTTTGGGACTGGTATATATTTTCGCATAATGTGACTCTACGTCGAACATATTGACCACAAAATTCATTTCTGCTGCTTGACAACATATATTTTTAGTCCAGAAATGTTTCTCATCGCTCATTTCATTCTGCCGTTTGCTGAAATATTCCCTGGAGAATCACGAACTGACACGCAAATCAATTGTTCCACAGCCATCCGCACACTGAATGAGAAGCTAATGTTGGTTGGGCAGTAACATGACTTCAAACAAGTATGTTGCATTTGTCAAAGACACGTCTCACACAACTACACCTAGTTGCCAAATCTTGACTAAATACATCAACCTGCTGAAGCCAAAGGGTTGACCAAAAGGGTCTTGTATCTTGTTCCAGAGCTAACAACTGTTTTTAACAAACAAACAAACATTGTTTTAGGCTAAAAAGTTCTATGAAGTAGAAAAACACTACTTCATAGAACTTTTTTAGCCAAAAACAACATTCTGACATTATTTACCTGTTTCTTTAAGCTCAGCAGTTTTAGAACATAGGAAAAATATCTATTAAACTACAACTTAAATACTCTTTCTTAAATCCCTTGTCTTATGTATTGTAACTGCATTATATGCACCAGCGTTATTATATCACTTAAAATATTATTTTTCTCCTTTGTATTAAATCTATTAAAAAGCATTAAAAAAGAAGCTTAAAAATAATGTGAAATATGAATATTAGATGAAAAACTTAAAACTTAAAACCTTAAAATCCATTGGCCAGTTTCTCTTTAAGGAAGGGTGCCCCGGGAGAACCCACCTGCCCGGACGGGACCTTTGCTGCAGGGTACGTGAGGGACGCATGGAACAACTGGCAAGTCCTGTGCCTGGAGGCTCTGTCCGTGGAGGATGCGGAAGATTTATACATGATTGGATTATTGATGGCGGGGTTCCTATTCTTTGGCTTTGGGATTGCCCTGACCTATCGGAAGATTGGCAAGACAGCTGCAAGCAAATTCACCCAGCCGCTGTCTGTGGAAATTAAGGAATGCGTCGGGGCTGTGTGTGACCGTTTGAAGGAATTAGATCAGAAAGTGATAGGAATTGAGGAACTGAACCGTAACAACGCAGTCCGGACTGCGGATACGCAGGGAAGAGTGGGCTCCATCGGGGTCAGATCGGTGAACTTTACGGACTGTAACCGGTCTGGCCATGAGGCTGGACGTAATGTCTAGGGAAACTGCACAGACCGGACGCGAATGCTGAGGACCAGATCTGATTGATTGATTATGATCCGGACAAATTACAGAAGATCATCAAATGGATTAAAAAATAATAAATTGTATTTGCCTGACCTAATCAACTAGCCCAACAAACCTCACTTGGTCCCTATCTCTCGGTTGGGAGGTCAGCCGGGCAGCTGTCTGCTATCTTTCCCTGTGCACTGCCTTATCTCCCTTCAAGGACAAACCATAGAACTGAACTCGAAAACACCTGAAGTTATGGCTAACATTCTCACACAACACAATCTCAGACTCACTCGCACCATACACACCCGATCCCGACCCCCACCCCGCCCCCAACCGTCTGCCTGTCTGTTATCTATCTCCTCTCCCACTCCATACAAAAAATCCCACCACGTGACCACGTGTACTGTGTCATGTTTATGTTTATGTTTATGTTTATGTTTTGTTGTGTTTGCTATGTAATGCTTGCTAAATTGCATTCTTGTATTTCTGGAGAGCGTAGGGCGGCGCCTGAATAATCGGCTGCGGCCCGGAGGCTTGCTCCAAACTTCATTTCGTTATACTGTACTTGTACATGTGTAATGACAAATAAACTTCAACTTCAACTTCAACTTCTCTTGAAGCCAATACAGAAGTGACTTAAACTGCAGTTCATCGACTGGCCACTAGAGACCGAGCAGAATCTCACTGAGCTCATTGATGTTAAAATGGCCAACTTTACAGCAGAAAAAAAAAACATGTTTACAGCCTGGGACAAATTGTGCTTTTGGTCTATATAGCTAATTTTGCCCTTCGTGACAACTGTGAGGGGGTGATTTTGTTTTTATAACTCATTCGTTTACATTATATTAATTAAACTGCATAATTAAGGGCATGGTCACTTGAGTGACAGGTGGTTTGCAGCTTTAAAATTGTGTGTGTGTGTGTGTGTGTGTGTCTTAATAGACAATTAATTATGTATCCTATACTTATCTATCAAAGGCAAAAAAGAAATCAACAACAACAAAACAATACTACCCCATTCAAATGGTGATGTGGAGAGAGTGTTTTCTGTGGTGAACCACTGATGTGTGTACACACACACACACACACACACACACACACACATCAGCATCATTTAGCATCATTACTGTGTACGGTAATGCTGCTGAATGAGCCCCAAAAAAATGTGCTTTGTATACACGGCACAATTTTGGTTGGCCCCACCAAATCTAACTCTCAGCCCTTAGTCTATGTGGCCGACGCATGCGTGTGATGCTGATGCAGGAGCTGGCCAATAATGAGCCAGCGTTCTGCCGTAGAACTCGGAAGCGCTGCACTGGATTTACTACGTGACTGACACAGATGAGAAGAGATTGTTGAATAAAGTTGATATTTTTGTTCGTTTAGTTCTCACCGCTGTCTATTGATGTCTATGGCTGGTTCAGAAAGCTCTCAGACTTCATCAAAAATATCTTCATTTGTGTTCTGAAGATGGACGAAGGGTTTGCGGGTTCGGAATGACATGAGGGTGAGTAATTAATGACTGAATTTTAATTTTTGGGTGAACTAACAAAATTACTGAAAACATAAAAATAAAAGCTAATTCAAAATATGAATTAATACTATAATAAAGAGTAAATAATACTAAAATAACACTGATATGCACATAAGAACAAAACAAAACATTTGCTTATGAAGCACACAAAGCTTCATAAACACATATTTTTCTGTCCTCATGTTATGTTTTCCAGAGGACTTTATTTTCCAGTAAAACACCCACTGTTTACTGAAAGAGGCCCAACACCTGGTCAGGCCAATAAAACAGAACAATATTTAACTGTTCCATGACCACAAGTAAATTTCAAACAGACACCCTGTTAAACACCCAACTACAGACTTAAAATGTACATCTGGCAAACTTTATCTGAGCTTTCTTTGAAGATGAGTGTGTGTTGACAGATGTGTGACACACAGTACGTCCCAGGCCATGCCAGCTGAGCATTTACATTATAAAATTCAACAGCTGATCTTCACAGCCAAGGTAACCTGTGATTTCACATGAAACGAAAGGCCAGCTCCCCAAACGCAAATTAATCCAGAACAGATCAACATTAGCAGATTAATTCTAGGGTTTATACTTTAGTTGAGTGATTCACATTTTATGGAAAATCTGCACTGAAGAACCTAAAATTATTAAGAGATGGATACTGGCTGGAATAAAAATCGCTCAGGAACCTACAGGTGAGAAAACTGTACCATAGTTACTTTACATGTACTGGGAAAAAAAGATCCGGCATAACATTATGACCTAATATTGTGTTGGTTCCCGTTTTTCTGCCAAAACAGCCCTGATCCATCGAGGCATGGAATCCACTAGACCCCTGAAGGTGTGCTGTGGTATCTGGCACCAAGATGTTAGCAGCAGATCCTCTAAGTCCTGTAATTTGCGAGGTGGTGCCTCCATGGATCGGACTTGTTTGTTCAGCACATCCCACAGATGCTCGATTGGATTGAGATCTGGGGAATTTGGAAGCCAAGTCAACACTTCAAACTCGTTGTTGTGCTCCTCAAACCATTCCTGAACCATTTTTGCTTTGTGGCAGGAGCATTATCCTGCTGGAAGAGCCCACAGCCACCAGGGAATACCATTTCCATGAAGTACATGGTCTGCAACAATGCTTAGGTAGGTGGTACGTGTCAAAGTAACGTCCACATGGATGGCAGGACCCAAGGTTTCCCAGCAGAACATTGCCCAAAGCATCAAACTTTGCCTTCTTCCCATAATGCATCCTGGCGCCATGTGTTCCCCATCCACGTGATGTAAAAGAAAACGTGATTCATCAGACCAGGCCACCTTCTTCCATTGCTCCGTGGTCCAGTTCTGATGCTCACGTGCCACTGTTGGTGCTTTCGGCGGTGGACAGGGGTCAGCATGGGCACCCTGATTGGTCTGCGGCTATGCAGCTCCATACGCAACAAACTGTGATGCTCTGTGTATTCTGACACCTTTCTATCAGAACCAGCATTAACTTCTTGAGCTATTTGAGCTCCAGTAGCTCGTCTGTTTGATCGGACCACACGGGCCAGCCTTCGCTCCCCACATGCATCAATGAGTCTTGGCCGCCCATGACCCTGTGGCCGGTTCACCACTATTCCTTCCTTGGAGCACTTTTGATAGATCCTGACCACTGCAGACCGGGAACACCCCACAAGAGCTGCAGTTTTGGAGATGCTCTGACCCAGACGTCTAGCCATCACAATTTGGCCCTTGTCAAACTCGCTCAAATCCTTACGCTTGCCCATTTTTCCTGCTTCTAACACATCAACTTTGAGGACAGAATGTTCACTTGCTGCCTAATATATCCCATTCACTAACAGGAGCTGTGATGAAAAAATCATCAGTGTTATTCACTTCACCTGTCATAATGTCATGCCTAATCAGTATATATATATATATATATATATATATATATATATATATATATATATATATATATATATATATATATATATATATATATATATATATATATAACAATTGTTTATGCTGAGAAATTAATTATGCTGAGAAATAGGTTTATATGATTTTGTACGTTTTATTTCTAATCTTGTCTTATTGTTGAAATATTTACATTTACATTTGGCAGACACTTTTATCCAAAGCGACTTACATTGCATTCAAGGTACACCTTTTTACATTTTGTTTTCCCTGGGAATCAAACCCATGACCTTGGCATTGCTAGCGCCCCGCTCTTATTGTTTGAGCTACAGGAAAGCTGAAGGTGTGCTGTGGTATCTGGCACCAAGATGTTAGCAGCAGATCCTTTAAGTCCTGTAATTGCGAGGTGGTGCCTCCATGGATCGGACTCATAAAACAGGAAATATAAAAAAAATATTTGAGCAAATGTAAAACTGCCTTGCTGCTGAACCCTTAAAGTCAAAACTATTTAAAACATTTAAAACAATGCACATTTATACATCCAATCAATTTGTAAATACTACCAATGTGAATTTTGGCTCATGAATATTAATTAGCTAACGTAACTACAGAACACAACACAACTTCAGTGCAAGCTAATTAATATTCATGAGCCAAGTGTTTCCATACAGTGATATCACAACCCTATTGCGTTGCATCAGAAGACTTGTTGCGTTGCACAAGTCAAATGAACTACTTTCATTTTATTGTATGATGCTTTATGTCCTTTAATTATTAAAACAAACCATTTATTCCATGTCATATCCCAACCAACCAACTTTTCAGAGCATGCTCAAGCTTTTATTTTGACGTAACACAGCAGGTTCAGTCAGATCATTCTCACCCTGCTACATCACAGCGTGTGAGCAGAATTCCTCAGAGACCGTTTCCAGATGCCCGGCTCTCAACCTGACAGACTAGCAGCATGCCGTGCTGTGTGGGAGCAGATTGCCAGTGCCATGTTGTTGATTAAGGTTGCATAAGACTGTTTTTCGCTCGGATTGGCCTGTGAGAAAGAACTTTAAAAATCTGGGCCGCACTGGATTTACACTGAGCGCTATTGTCTTGATCACACACACACACACACACACACACACACACACACACACATAAACAATCCCCGCACAATCACACACAACAAGAGGCCACTGATCTGAGCCCCTTCAGGCTGAGTGTGTCTCTCTTTCCCTGCAGGCTGGGTCACATGAGGGGTGGCATCATACAGAGGGGGCGTGGCCATTGACAACAGTGCCAGTCTGACAGATCAGAGGAAATAAAGAGGTAAACATGGTAAAGATACTCCTGCACCGTTCAAAACACTCACAGCTGCAACAACCTGCGACAAAATCCAAGACTGAATATTCTTTGAGTTTAAAGTCAACATGAACCTGCATCTGCAAATTAAACAAGAATAAAAAAAATCTGAAATTTATTGTAATGCCACAGTGTTGTTATCAAACTAAAACTATTAAAAATAGGGATGCACGATATATCGGCCACCATACACTGTCAGAAAAAAAGGTACAGTGCTGTCACTGGGGCGGTACCCTAAGGTGCAATCTTTGTACCTTACTCACCCCTAAATGGTACATATCAGTGCTTTAAGAGTGCACATTAGTACCTTAAAGGCACATATCAGTGCTTTAAGAGTGCGTATTAGTACCTTAAAGGCACATGTCAGTACTTTAAGAGAGCGTATTAGTACCTTAAAGGCACATATCAGTACTTTAAGAGAGCGTATTAGTACCTTAAAGGCACATATCAGTGCTTTAAGAGTGCGTATTAGTACCTTAAAGGCGCACATCAGTACTTTAAGAGTGCGTATTAGTACCTTAAAGGCACATATCAGTACTTTAAGAGAGAGTATTAGTACCTTAAAGGCACATATCAGTACTTTAAGAGAGAGTATTAGTACCTTAAAGGCACATGTCAGTACTTTAAGAGAGAGTATTAGTACCTTAAAGGCACATGTCAGTACTTTAAGAGAGAGTATTAGTACCTTAAAGGCACATATCAGTACTTTAAGAGAGCGTATTAGTACCTTAAAGGCACATGTCAGTACTTTAAGAGAGAGTATTAGTACCTTAAAGGCACATGTCAGTACTTTAAGAGAGAGTATTAGTACCTTAAAGGCACATATCAGTACTTTAAGAGAGAGTATTAGTACCTTAAAGGCTCATATCAGTACTTTAAGAGTGCGTATTAGTACCTTAAAGGGTCATGTCAGTACTTTAAGAGAGCGTATTAGTACCTTAAAGGGTCATGTCAGTACTTAAGAGTGCGTATTAGTACCTTAAAGGCTCATGTCAGTACTTTAAGAGAGCGTATTAGTACCTTAAAGGTTCATGTCAGTACTTTAAGAGAGCGTATTAGTACCTTAAAGGGTCATGTCAGTACTTTAAGAGAGCGTATTAGTACCTTAAAGGGTCATGTCAGTACTTTAAGAGTGCGTATTAGTACCTTAAAGGGTCATGTCAGTACTTTAAGAGAGCGTATTAGTACCTTAAAGGGTCATGTCAGTACTTTAAGAGTGCGTATTAGTACCTTAAAGGTTCATGTCAGTACTTTAAGAGAGAGTATTAGTACCTTAAAGGCACATGTCAGTACTTTAAGAGAGAGTATTAGTACCTTAAAGGCACATATCAGTACTTTAAGAGAGCGTATTAGTACCTTAAAGGCACATGTCAGTACTTTAAGAGAGAGTATTAGTACCTTAAAGGCACATGTCAGTATTTTAAGAGAGAGTATTAGTACCTTAAAGGCACATATCAGTACTTTAAGAGAGAGTATTAGTACCTTAAAGGCTCATATCAGTACTTAAAGAGTGCGTATTAGTACCTTAAAGGCACATGTCAGTACTTTAAGAGGGCGTATTAGTACCTTAAAGGGTCATGTCAGTACTTTAAGAGAGCGTATTAGTACCTTAAAGGGTCATGTCAGTACTTTAAGAGTGCGTATTAGTACCTTAAAGGCTCATGTCAGTACTTTAAGAGAGCGTATTAGTACCTTAAAGGTTCATGTCAGTACTTTAAGAGAGCGTATTAGTACCTTAAAGGCACATATCAGTACTTTAAGAGAGAGTATTAGTACCTTAAAGGGTCATGTCAGTACTTTAAGAGTGCGTATTAGTACCTTAAAGGGTCATGTCAGTACTTTAAGAGAGCGTATTAGTACCTTAAAGGGTCATGTCAGTACTTTAAGAGATTAGTATTAGCACATATCAGTACTTTAAGAGGCACATATCAGTACCTTAAAGCACATATCAGTACTTTAAGAGAGTATTAGTACCTTAAAGGCACATGTCAGTACTTTAAGAGAGAGTATTAGTACCTTAAAGGCACATATCAGTACTTTAAGAGAGCGTATTAGTACCTTAAAGGCACATATCAGTACTTTAAGAGAGAGTATTAGTACCTTAAAGGCTCATATCAGTACTTTAAGAGTGCGTATTAGTACCTTAAAGGCACATGTCAGTACTTTAAGAGGGCGTATTAGTACCTTAAAGGGTCATGTCAGTACTTTAAGAGAGCGTATTAGTACCTTAAAGGGTCATGTCAGTACTTTAAGAGTGCGTATTAGTACCTTAAAGGCTCATATCAGTACTTTAAGAGAGCGTATTAGTACCTTAAAGGTTCATGTCAGTACTTTAAGAGGCGTATTAGTACCTTAAAGGCACATATCAGTACTTTAAGAGTGCGTATTAGTACCTTAAAGGGTCATGTCAGTACTTTAAGAGGCGTATTAGTACCTTAAAGGGTCATGTCAGTACTTTAAGAGAGCGTATTAGTACCTTAAAGGGTCATGTCAGTACTTTAAGAGCGTATTAGTACCTTAAAGGTTCATGTCAGTACTTTAAGAGTGCGTATTAGTACCTTAAAGGCACATGTCAGTACTTTAAGAGAGAGTATTAGTACCTTAAAGGCACATGTCAGTACTTTAAGAGGGCGTATTAGTACCTTAAAGGCACATGTCAGTACTTTAAGAGAGCGTATTAGTACCTTAAAGGCACATGTCAGTGCTTTAGAAGAGCGTATTAGTACCTTAAGGGCTCATATCAGTGCTTTAAGAGAGCGTATTAGTACCTTAAAGGCACATGTCAGTACTTTAAGAGAGAGTATTAGTACCTTAAAGGCACATATCAGTACTTTAAGAGAGCGTATTAGTACCTTAAAGGCACATATCAGTACTTTAAGAGAGCGTATTAGTACCTTAAAGGCACATGTCAGTACTTTAAGAGAGCGTATTAGTACCTTAAGGGCTCATATCAGTGCTTTAAGAGAGCGTATTAGTACCTTAAAGGCACATGTCAGTACTTTAAGAGAGAGTATTAGTACCTTAAAGGCACATATCAGTACTTTAAGAGAGCGTATTAGTACCTTAAAGGCACATATCAGTACTGTAAGAGAGCGTATTAGTACCTTAAAGGCTCATGTCAGTACTTTAAGAGTGCGTATTAGTACCTTAAAGGCTCATATCAGTACTTTAAGAGAGCGTATTAGTACCTTAAAGGCACATGTCAGTACTTTAAGAGAGCGTATTAGTACCTTTAAAGGCTCATATCAGTACTTTAAGAGAGCGTATTAGTACCTTAAAGGCACATGTCAGTACTTTAAGAGAGAGCGTATTAGTACCTTAAAGGCTCATATCAGTACTTTAAGAGAGCGTATTAGTACCTTAAAGGTTCATGTCAGTACTTTAAGAGAGCGTATTAGTACCTTAAAGGCACATGTCAGTACTTTAAGAGAGCGTATTAGTACCTTAAAGGTTCATATCAGTACTTTAAGAGAGCGGATTAGTACCTTAAAGGCTCATATCAGTACTTTAAGAGTGCTATTAGTACCTTAAAGGCTCATATCAGTACTTTAAGAGAGCGTATTAGCACCTTTTCGGTTTTGTACCTTAGGGTACCGCCCCAGTGACAGCAATGTACCTTTCTTTCCTGACAGTGTATCGATATTGTCCGATATCAACCTGATAAGAAAATTTAGCCAATATATTAAAGGCGATAAATAATGGATTATTTATTTTCAGTTGAGACACATCAGATTGGTTTCGCCATGTTGGTTTTGAAATGCTTGAAATATGATTGACATCATTTCAAAAAGGAAAATAAAGGTCAGTGCAACATATGCATGTATATATATATATATATTATAATTGTGTGCTTGGGACATGGCATTTAATGGTGAGACTTGTTATTTTAATCAGGCTCTCAAAAATTATATAAACATTTCTAACAGTACCATACTAAATTTACATGTACTGTAATAAATAAATAACAAAATTTGTATGTTTTATTGTTAATCTTATCTTGTTGTTGAATTGTTGAAAAATTATATAAAAATTTCTATTTAGATTTATCGGCTGATATATTTGTTATCGCCTTTCTAATATAAAAAATTTTTGGTTATTGGTATCGGCCAAAATGTTCAAATCAGTGCATCCCTGATTAAAAATAATTTTCATTCATTGAAATCAAGCTGAAATAAAGTATGAACAGTAGATGAAAATTTTAAACTGAGAAAATGAGAAATGTTGCCTTGGCAACTAATTGAAATAAACATTTTTAAATTGAAGTACTAAAATTACTAGAACTATTAATCAAACTATTTTAAAAGAAAATTTAAAATGAAAGCCAATTCCAAATATTAATATAAAATAGAATAGAATGTAAAATACTAAAATAACACTGCAAAGCAAGATACAATTTGATGGAATTTTAGAATTTTGAATTTTGAATTTTGGACAAAAACTAATTAAAAAAATTCATGTTGACAAATAAAACTTTATTCTCATGCCTTTGGTTTATTAAAGGTGAAGTGTGTCATTTCTGCGCCACTAACCAGGGGAATCAACCTACACATGGCTTGTCTCAACACATTAATCTAACATAAGACTGCACTTAAAGCCACATCTGACTGGACAGATATTGCAGTGAAACAAATAGCCAATCAGAGTCCAGCTCTCACCATAAACCCCACCCACCTAAGACTGATTGGATTAGAAGAATGTCAGTCTCCGTTGAGGATACTACACAGGACAGAGCTGTAAACCAGGTGGAGCCGTGACATTATAACACGCTCTGATGAATCAGATGGTCCATTGTGAGAGAGAAAGAGTGTGTGTGTGTGTGTGTGTGTGTGTGTGTGTGTGTGTGTGTGTGTGTGTGTGTGTGTGTGTGTGTGTGTGTGTGTGTGTGTGAGAGAGAGAGAGAGAGAGAGAGAGAGAGAGAGAGAGAGAGAGAGAGAGAGAGAGAGAGAGAGAGAGAGAGAGAGAGTGCTGGCATTTTATTAATGAGACATGAAATCCATGCAGGAAACCAGGGGAGGGCAATCCCAGCTTTGATTGGTCCTGAGCCGAGACAGTGCAGGAAATGAAAAGACTGAAATGATCGTAGAGAGAAATGAGAAACTGAGCAGACAGAGGGGGAGAGACGTCTCTTGTGTTTTACTTTCGTTAAAGATGCTGAGACGCCGTCTGGCTGGAATCATCAGGTTAATAGAACAGTTCATCCACATTCCAAGCCTTCTAATGTGGGATAGTCACAGAAGTTGCATCCCAAATGATGCACTATGCACTTATACACGTATGCACTGTGTACTCAACAGTGCAGCGTATAAAGTTAATTTGTCATTCAACATCGGAGACTGATAGCCATTCCCCTTCCACTATGTAATTAAAGCAGTGATCGTTGAGTGCATGAAGTGTGCAACATGCGGTTAATTAAGCGCATCATCTGGGTATTTAAAGGGCACTTTTTCTTTTTTACTACAAAACGGCATAGAATAGTGCATAAGTACGCAAACTGGGACGCACCTAGAATGTTTACGCTGAATAAGGATAAGACATTTAAGCTGCAAAAATGATTTAAAAAGCACCATAAAAGTATTACAAATGTAGTCTATGTTTGTGCACTATATTCCAAGCCTTTCAAAGTCACATGATAGCTTTGAATAAGCAATGACATTCAATCATGCTTGACTTCACTGACATCAAACCTTGTGCACGGCATCTTTTTCCTTTGAAACAAATGAATGATTTTATTCAGCAAGGATGCATTAAAATTATATTTATATGAAGACATTATAATGATATAAAGGATTTCTATTTCAAATGAATGTTCTTCTATTAATCAAATAATCCACAGTTTCCATAAAAATACTAAGCAAATCCTCATATCAGAATGATTTCTGAAGGATCATGTGACACTGAAGACTGGAGTGATGATGCTGAAAATACAGCTTTGATCACAGGAATAAATGACATTTTACAACATAATCAAATAGAAAACACTTATTTTAAATTGCAATATTATTTCACAATATTACTGTATTTCCTATATTTTTGATGAAACAAATGCAGTCCTGGTGAGCAAAAGAAACTTCTTTCAAAAACATTAAAATAATCTTTCAGACCTCAAACTTTTGAACGGTAGTGTGTGAGTGTATGTGTACTCAAAACTTACTTACTTAAAGCTATCATATAAGTCTTGGACTTCATAAGCCTTGGAAGACTGATAAAAATGATTCTATGGTGAAGTAAATATTACAAAAAAAAGTATTTTTTAAAAACAAAGTAAATTCTATATTAGCACTCAATTCAAGCTTTTAGAAATTAAGCAACCCTATTCAGCTTCTGATACTGGTGTTCCCATCATGCACTGGGGCTTGAATAATTAATAAGGTTGATTTTTCGCTGTTTTCCAGCTGTATTTACACTGTTTTATCATTGCTTTAGTTGTTAGGTTTAGTAACTTGCCATTTTGTGGCATCTGGAGTTCATTTTCTACTCAAAATGACACTCATACTCAAAAACGTTCCATCGAATGTTACCATATTGAGGTCTCTGTGTTCAGGTGCTGTGTAACTTCTATTATGTAGATATGGTGTCTACACAATATCTGTTGTATTATTTTTGTATAGTTTCCAAGTAAAGCATACACTTTAAAAGCGTGGTTTAATTCAGTGTTATATTGTTTGAGTAAAACGTATTGCAAAGGAAACTTCAACTAAGTAGAAATGACTCAACCTGGCCAAGTTAAAATGACTTATTTTCTTTTCTTAATTTTACTTCACTTAATTAAGTAGAGCTTACTTAACTCCATATGTGAAATTTACTTAAAAAATCTGCGTGCAAAAACTTGCAACACTGACACACTGTCACACTGACTACTTTTATGGTGCTTTTTAGTAATGTTTGGTCCCCATTCAGCCAGGATACTCTCCTGTTCCACTGAAGAAAGACAATCACTCAGGTTTGGAACGACATGATGGAGAGAATGAATTTGAATTTTATTTTATTTTTTTCATGCTGTGAAAACAGCAAAGCTCTTGTAAATGTCAATGTGCAATGAATGAGAACAAGCAGAGCACCAATCTCCAGTCTGATAGATGAACGGCACTTCAGACCTTTCCGCTTGGCATTTGGAGTGGACAGACCGGCCACATAAACAGGGTTTATATGAGCATTTGTGTGTTTGTATGAGAGTTCATGAATGTACGGTTGATTCACAATGATTTTGCTGACAATATAAAATCAGGCAACATTGTAAACAATCGCAATGATTTCAAATGTGCTTTTATTTGGCCAATGAACTGTAATTTAAATTTCTGTAGCAAATATACTGAACAGCTGAATCAGTTCAAACTGTTTGACGTAATGAAGATTCAAAAATAACCAAAAAAATGTTTTTGAATAACTAGAAAACATGATTAACTATCATCTATCATCTATCATCACAAATATACATAAAAAGTTTGTGGTCTGTATTTATTTTTGAAGAAAGTACTTTTTCAGCTTTAAACTGTTCAAAAGTGATAAAATTTATATATATATATATATATATATATATATATATATATATATATATATATATATATATATATATATATATATATATATATATATATATATATATATAAATTCTGTTCTTTTGCTCTTTCTATTTTCACAAAAATTTGAAGCAGAATTGACAGTAATAATGTTTCTTAAGCAGCAAATAGAATGATTTCTGAAGGATCATGTGACACTGAAGACTGGAGTAATGATGCTGAAAATTCAGCTTTGATCACAGGAATACATTACATTTTACTATATATTCAAATAGAAAGTAGTTATGTTAAATTGTAATAATATTATTGATTTTACTGTATTTTTGATCAAATAAATGCAAGCCTGGTGAGCGGAAGAGACAAAAACATTAAAACATTTCACCAACCCCAAACTTTTGATTTTAGTGAATGTACATAAACATAGAAATTAGAAAATAGTCAAAAGGCTGAAAAATGTCACCCATCCCTAGTGTGGACAAGAGACAGGGGGGCTGAACGGAGAGCGAGAGAGAGAGAGAGAGAGAGAGAGAGAGTGAGAGAGTGAGAGAGTGAGAGAGTGAGTGAGTGAGAGAGTGAGAGAGTGAGTGAGTGAGTGAGTGAGTGAGTGAGTGAGTGAGTGAGTGAGTGAGCGCGTGAGTGAGTGAGTGAGAGCGTGAGGTGTGTGAGTGAGAGCGTGAGAGTGTGGTGAGTGAGTGAGTGGTGGTGAGTGAGTGAGTGAGAGCGTGAGTGTGAGTGAGTGAGAACGTGGTGAGTGGTGAGTGAATGGTGAGAGTGTGAGTGAGTGAGTGAGAGAGCGTGAGTGGTGGTGAGAGCATGAGTGAGGCGTGGTGGTGAGGTCTGGAGTGGTGAGGCGTGAGTGAGTGAGGCGTGAGTGAGGCGTGAGGCGTGAGTGGTGAGTGGTGAGAGCATGAGTGAGTGAGGCGTGAGTGGTGAGGTATGAGTGAGGCGTGTGGTGGTGAGGCGTGGTGGTGGTGATGTGTGGAGTGGTGAGTGAGTGAGTGAGTGAGTGGTGGTGAGGTGGAAAGCGTGAGTGAGGTGAGTGAGTGGTGAGTGGTGGTGAGTGGTGAGTGGTGGTGAGTGAGTGTGGTGGTGAGTGGTGAGTGAGTGTGAGTGAGTGAGAGCGTGGTGGTGAGTGAGAGCGTGAGTGAGGCGTGAGTGGTGAGTGAGTGAGTGAGGCGTGAGTGAGTAAATGAAAGCGTGAGTGAATGAGAGATTGAGTGAGTGAGTGAGGGAGAGTGTGAGTGAGTGAGGCGTGAGAGCGTGAGTGGAGTGAGTGCGTGGTGGTGAGTGGAGTGAGTGGTGGTGGTGGTGAGTGGTGGAGTGAGCGTGGTGAGTGGTGAGAGAGAGGTGAGAGTGAGAGAGTGAGGTGGAGGTGAGAGAGTGAGAGAGTGGTGAGAGCGAGTGAGAGCGTGGTGAGAGTGAGTGAGTGAGAGCGTGGTGAGAGAGTGAGTGAGTGGTGAGTGGTGGTGGTGAGTGGTGAGTGAGTGAGTGAGTGAGTGAGTGAGTGGTGGAGGTGGTGGTGGTGGTGAGTGGTGGTGGTGGTGAGTGAGTGAGAGAGTGAGAGAGTGAGAGAGTGAGTGAGCGTGAGGTGAGGCGTGAGGAGAGGAGTGAGTGAGTGGTGAGTGAGTGAGTGAGGCGTGAGTGAGTGAGGTGGTGGTGAGTGAGAACGTGGTGAGTGGTGAGTGGTGGTGGTGGTGAGTGAGTGAGAGAGAGAGTGAGTGAGAGTGGTGAGTGAGTGAGAGGTGGTGAGTGCGTGAGTGAGAGAGTGAGTGAGTGGTGAGTGAGTGAGGAGGAGTGAGTGAGTGAGTGAGTGAGTGAGTGAGTGGTGAGTGAGGAGGTGGAGGAGTGAGTGAGGTGTGAGTGGTGAGTGAGAGAGGTGAGTGAGGAGTGAGTGAGTGAGTGGAGAGAGTGAGTGGTGAGTGAGTGAGTGAGTGAGTGAGTGAGTGAGTGAGTGAGAGAGAGCGTGAGTGAGTGAGAGAGAGAGTGTGAGTGAATGAGAGGCGTGGTGAGTGGTGAGTGGTGGTGGTGGTGGAGTGAGTGAGTGAGTGAGTGAGTGAGTGAGTGAGTGAGTGAGTGAGTGAGTGAGTGAGTGAGTGAGTGAGTGAGTGAGTGAGTGAGTGAGTGAGTGAGTGAGTGAGTGAGTGAGTGTGTGTGTGTGTGTGTGTGTGTGTGCGTGATGGGTAGGTTTAGGGGTAGGGGTAGTGTAAGGAGATAGAAAATACGGTTTGTACAGTATAAAAACCATTATGCCTATGGAATGTCCCCACAATTCACAATAACAAACGTGTGTGTGTGTGTGTGTGTGTGTGTGTGTGTGTGCGCGCAGTGTAAGCACATGCTGTCCCCCCATCTGCTGGCTGATAGGTTATTTCCTTTCCTGTGCAGCCAGGTTTCCTGCTCGAGTCTGATACACACTTCTCAACCTTTGGGTAAGATACATACCCTTACACATATTTCTTAAGCAAGTCCTGGACACTAGTACACACATGCACAGACTCACAAACACACACACACACACACACACACACACGCATTGTCTATCCACAGGCGCGTTTGCACACAACTCGCTGGAGAATCTTCCTGCTTTCAGGCCTCTGTGGAGCGTTTGGTAACAGCGCTGATAATGAGAGACGCTGTGCCAGCGAAGCAGCAATAACAGGAACAATGAGACAACAATACGAACAAGAACATTTTCTTTGAATATTCCTGCTGAGAGGATCAGAGAGTGTGACTGTGCTGAACATGCAGCTTTTATAACCGCACGCAACATGATGAACAATCAAGAGAATAATGTGTGAAAGATGAAATGAAAATGAACCCGACAGGCCAGACTTTCTACGCTTGGATTATGTGAATGAAACTGGATCTTAAAAACATTAGAGCGTTGGCGTGAACATTAAAAGATTGAGGTGAGTGTATTTAAGCTCATAGCAGCACTTTAAATAGCAGTAAACAACACAACTCAAAAATCCCACCTCAGTCCATCCAGATACTGCAAAAACACCTTTCTCAGAAATCATTGCATACTGACATTAGGGGTGTTGAAATGAACCGTTGCATCGCGATGTGGATGTGGATGATTCTGCATTGATACAGTAATAGACCATAATCGATTATAGCCTACTGACGTTTCTCTGACATCATTCGTCACATAAGAATGGAATTGGTCAAATGCGGAACATGGCGGAGGGAGGCGAAACACAACAAGTAATAAAAAATGCACCCACTACAGGGTTGCCAGGTCTGTGCAACAAAAGTAGCCCAATGGCCAGTCAAAAGAGGCCAATGGCCAGTCAAAAGTAGCCCAATGGCCAGTCAAAAGAGGCCAATGGCCAGTCAAAAGAGGCCAATGGCCAGTCAAAAGTAGCCCAATGGCCAGTCAAAAGTAGCCCAATGGCCAGTCAAAAGAGGCCAATGGCCAGTCAAAAGTAGCCCAATGGCCAGTCAAAAGTAGCCCAATGGCCAGTCAAAAGTAGCCCAATGGCCAGTCAAAAGAGGCCAATGGCCAGTCAAAAGTAGCCCAATGGCCAGTCAAAAGTAGCCCAATGGCCAGTCAAAAGTTTCTCCATCGGGCAGCTGAATTCTTCAATGAACTTGTACATCTGGAGGGTGTTTTGGGGGTGTTGGAACGCCAAAATTATACGTACGGTGTGGAAATCAACCCACAGGGAAAAAAATAACCCGTGTGTGAGGCTGCATGTGTGTGCATGAAAGTGTGTGTGTGTGCGTGTGTGCGTGTGAGCGTTATTGTAACTTAAGTAAACCACTTGACAGTTTCATGTGCTTTTAGTATTTACAAATGATTATTCGTTCTAAATGCTCCTGTCATCTGCTGTGTTCAGACTTAAGTTGAGTTTAATTTTTGCTACATTCAGGAAGTGTATTTTCTTGGAGCAGAGCAAATAAGAAGGAAGTTCATATATCTGACTGCTTGTACTGATTGACAATGATGTAGCCATGTGCAGTAATATTGAAAATTGAGGATGCAATCGAATTGTTGACATGATAATCATAATCAAATTGAATCGTGAGACCAGTGGCAATTCACACCCCAATTGACAGCACAATCATGAGCTCATTAACATATGACCAACCATATTCACGTATAAACATCTATTCTGTATTCAGCAACTCTGCTCTCTCTGGATGAGTCTTTAAGGTACAGTAGCAAAAACTGCCTGCTTAATACTAAATGTGAGGGAGAGGTCGGAAACTGGTCATTTAAACTGTATTATGCACAAGACACATTGGCTAACCTTGGACTTAAAAACATAACATGCAACAACAACAAAGAAAACCTATATTGACTTTTTTCAACCATGTTTACTGAGGAAATGTTTTGACCCTACCTTGAGCAGTGATGTTTCAGTGTATGATTTGGAGGTCCATTGTAGCCGGCGAGCTGTAGGAGGAATCCAACCATCACATCGCTCCTTCAGGCTTAAAACTTTGCCCCATACTCTCTCTATCTCTCTCTCTGAGATCTCTTCTGAAAATCTATCTATCTATCTATCTATCTATCTATCTATCTATCTATCTATCTATCTATCTATCTATCTATCTATCTATCTATCTATCTATCTATCTATCTATCTATCTATCTATCTATCTATCTATCTATCTATCTATCTATCTATCTATCTATCTATCTATCTATCTATCTATCCCTTCCACAGATCCACAGAATGAACAGGTGAAATCCAGGAGCTCAATGCAGCAGCCCAATGATACCTGGAGGGAGAACAAGAGAGATAGCCTCAGGTTAGATGTTTATTCAGGCAATTATGTAAGCCAGTCCTTATCGCAAAATAAACCCTGACAGGGTGGTCAGGCCCTTGTTATAGAAAGCAGCAGTCGGGTCACGAAAGTAAAAACTCCAATAATTTTTTCCATAAGGAAATAGATTTTTTAACGATAACGTACTGTGAGCTACAAGGTTTTTAATCTATAGTATTTGCTGTAAGCCCATTACAGCTTATTTCAGCTTATTGAAATCGTGTTTTACAGTAGAATTCCTGGTGAAAAACTATAATACCCATGATGCTGTACAGAAAATGATACCAGAGAGCCGAAAAAAGCAACACGTTCCAAAATAGCTTTTAAACCCATGAAGCACTGTGCATAACGTAATCGAGTTGATCTCCCTACACTCTCAAAATACTTAAATGTTTGTATATATATGCATATTTTTCAATAAACGTAAAGTATATTGTATTTATACATATTGTAAAGTAGTAGTTTTATATTTTTCCAACATTTTCTCCAACATTGAAGCTACTTTTTTGCTTCAAATCAAAGTTTGTAGTGTTTTGATTCACCTCATAGCTGATTGGCTTGGTTCATGGCTTATAACTCTTTAGCAAAGACTATTTTAAAATCAAAAAATGTAAATTAAATTAATGAAAATAATCCTTTCGGAACCAGTGCTGCTGAAAAAAGGAGCGGGTGCTAATGTGTCTATATATTAAAATACATAAATATATTATATGGCTACATATTAAGCTTCAAAAAAATGAAAGTTTCTGTAAAGTAAACAAACTGAACTACACTTTTTTTATTTTTATACAAAATATATATATGACAAAATAATTGGAGTCTAAAGTAAAAAATTAAAGCCAAATGTCTTGTTCCAAATTTGAAGTTGATGCCTGACGTCATCATACTCAATTCTAGTCAGAACATGAGTCTATGGGGCGTGTTTCAACCGAACCAGAAAAGACCCCAGTTGGATAGACCTACAGCCAATCAGAGCAACGGAGTGATGCATAGTTGTCAACAGAACTCAACTGCATGCACGCTGGATGAAGTTGAAGAAGAAGAAGAGTGTAAACAATCTTTGCCGGTGTTGTAAAAGAATTTCAGGATACACGGAATACTTACTAACACGATCATCATTTTTGAGAGAAATCGTAAAGGTGAATGAATATACGAACAAGTTCTTCATTTAGTAAACGAATTCAACCCAAGCGCTCTTTGGTGACGTGGATGATTACGTTACTGTTGATCTGTCCATCATCGTATAAAGCCCGCCCTGACAATCCAATTGGTCCGAACAGCTCTGGTTCGACCACAACGGATCAAGTGCAGACCGAATTTCCCGAACTCAAATGTTGTGGGCGGGGCTAAATTTGGCTGGCATCCAGGCTACAAAAATTCAGCCTGCCTAAAGGATTTGAAGTACTGTTTTCATGCTAACGCTATGCCCAATTTCAAAACGGTTTTCACAGGACACATTTTGAGTGTTTAAGCTTTTGATTTATGATATATGATTACTAAAATATGTGATAAAGGGAAAAAAGGCTATGAAAAAGGACGTCAAGTGTCCCACTACTGGGACACTGACAGTAAACGGGCTAAATAATTCCATTATGTTTGAAGAAAGAGATCACAAAGTGATATGAGAAGTTATAGGAAATTGGTTGCCAGGGACAACAGCCAATTAGACAGTTTAGAGATTATATACACACACTTGACTACAGAATGACATGACTGACCAATCAGAATCAAGTATTCCAGACAGCCATGTACAGTAAAGATAATCTTAACACAATGAGAATAATGGGGATAACGAACAGAGGGTCTAAAGATCTGATTTTCCACATGTATGCGGCCTGGCCTTGACGCACAGGGAAAACACAATGAACTACACATGGTAATACAGTTCAGTCGTCAACTAAATCACATTTCATTTAGTCATTACTTCATTTGCTAATCTGATTCAAATCACGCCCTGTATTCAGCCAAGAAATGTCAGACTTCATTAACAGATCTCATTAACTTCTGACAAATATCAAACGCATTTGAAAAACCAACAGCAAGTTTCTATGATCTCAACAGAAGCCATGATATTGTCCAACTTTTCCTCAACAAATATGTGACCCTGGACCACAAAACCAGTCATAAGGGGTAATCTGAAATCTGAATAAATAAGCTTTCCATTGATGTATGGTTTGTTAGGACAATATTTGGCTGAGATACAACTGAAAATCTGGAATTTGAGGGTGCAAAAAAAATCCAAATATTGAGAAAATCACCTTTAAAGTTGTCCAAATGAAGTCCTTAGCAATGCATATTACTACTAATAATACATTTTGATATATTTAAGGTAGGACATTTCCAAAATATCTTCATGAAACATGATCTTTACTTTAAGAAAAATCAATACATTTTGACCCATACAATGGCTATTGCCACAAATATACCCGGGCGACTTAAGACTGGTTTTGTGCTCCAGGGTCACATATACTTAGGATTTGAGGCATGATTCATGTTTTTAGCACAAATAATGCGGGATGAGTTGTGCACTAAAGTACGGGTTTGATGAAGAGCAATAGCATCACTAATACCCAGTGGCACTAATGACATCTCCTCTTAACTTAATGGCTCTCTCAGAACGAGTCCTGTTAAACACAACCATTTCAAATGCACAAATTACACAGGAAATCGACTTCACGCCTCATTTCTCTTGAGCTCACTGTTGCTGTTTGCAATGGCAGTGAATACATTTAACAGCTCCTGATATTTCACCAACATAGCCCCCATCCAATATTTCATTCAAATTCAGCAGCTGCCCGTCAGTCCATCAGATTCAGATGGCTTTTTTAAAATTTAAACAGCTCTCGGCATCGCCACACACCGCAACGCCCAGAGCCTGAACGCAGAGATGGCTTCTGTGTGTAATGTAATCCCAGCAACCCCTCCAGAGGATGCCATACATGAATTTAAATGAGCAGGAGAGATCGAATGGAGTGGGAGGACGGATTGGATAAAGAGCGAAAAAAGGAAAGACACTTGATAGACGCGAGGAAGAGGAGGAGGAGGAGGAGGGGACAGACAGGGGTGACAAAGTACAATTTATCTACCTGGGAAATGCTGCAAGGGCACAGAATCTTCAAACTGGTGAACATCTAGTCTAGCAACCGGACTCAGTGGGGTTTTTCAAGCTTTTTGTTCAAACATGCACGGAATTGTGGGTAATGTGGCCACATATCATTAGAATGTAAGTGCCTTTAAATTTACCATGAAATCAAAAGTGTCAATTTTCATAATCTTCTCATAATTTTTCATCAAAAACATTAGGGTCTCCTCGCTCTCAAAGACATTTCTTCTTTGCTGACGTGTGCACCAACACAAGGACAGCAGGACAACAAACTCAACTCCCGTCCTACATTTTTTTGTAGTTCAAGAAGCCGCTTTACTCGGATATACATCACAATAGAGAACACACAACAATAGCAATTTCCATTCCATCCCAACTTTACCATGATACAGTAATGCATCATGCAGTCATAGCTCACAATTTGCCAAAAATGACCACGATAACCAGCAGATTACAATAGTTACCACTGTAAAATCATTCTAAATCAATATTTGATCTTAAACACTTAAAGCTCAAAATCTGTCATTTAAATTTTTAGTTTTATACATATTATATATTATATTTATATATGCATTATATATACACATTTCTGGAGAAAATTAAGAGACCACTTAACATTGATTTCTGAACTTAATAATAAACTCTTAATTTTTTTCCAGAGCTGTGTATGTGTGTATATATTAGAGCTGTCAAATTGATTAAACACAATCACATCTAACATAAAAGTTTGTGTTTTATATATATATATATATATATATATATATATATTATATGTGCTTATGTGCTGTCAAATATATATTTGATATATAAAATATTAATTAATATTTAATATATATGCATATTACGTAAACAAAAACTTTTGCTAGTTGTGATTGTGATTGATTTGACAGCACTAATATATATATATATACACACACACACACACACACACACACACACACACACACACACACACACACACTGTAAACCTTTTTTAATGTTTTAATATATTATACTAAGCAGCAATCATGATGCAATCAGCATCAACATCTTTTCTTTCATATCATGATTTAAAAAAGGCAACACTAATATAATGTTTAAAAGAAAAAAGAAAAAAAAGTGTAACATCAATAAACGTACGTCTCTGTGTGTTTCTGTTGTCCCTGGTGAGCAGAAAAATGTCTGTGTAACCTTTAAAGAGCAGATGAAAGGAGCAGATCTCTGACGGGCGATGCCCTGCCCGTGAACCCCCTTGATGAGCAGAGAATAATATCTGATCTCCTCCAGCGGGTCACATCTGATGCTCTCCACAGTGAGTGTCTCTCGTGCTGAGGTTCTGCAGGACTGATTTCGGCTTCAGTTGCATGATAACAGGCTCTCGTTCTCTGGATGTGACAGCATCTAACGTCCCGAGCGTGGAGCACACCACAGGAGCTGATCGTTTGTAAAGGCAGATGCAAGTTGTCAGCTTCATTCACATCCAGTTTATGGTGTAAACCCTGCACAGTAATGCATTAAAAGTTCATCAGCCTAGAAAAGTGTAACCTCGTCAAAAGGCCAACTTTACAGCTCAAATTGCACATTTTTGCAGAGCGGAATTAAATACAAGTACTTCAGCAGAAATAGAAGAAGAAATAGAAGATATGTGAAAAGAAAAAAAAAGAAAAAAAGGCTGGAAAGCTTTAGAAAAATGACATAAATACCACAAAAGTAAGTGCAAATAAAATAAAAGAGCTGTGTGAATATCCTCCAAACAAACAAGCTATAATATATAGCACACCGCAATTCAACCTAACACACGAGTTAAACACCAGAGTCGATGGGTCAGGGGTTTGTTCAAATCACCAATGCAAAGTTTGAGCAATAATAATAGTGATTCCTGTCTTCACAAGCACCACTAATAAATTATACAGTCAGAAAAGAAAGATTTGAAGAGCTATTAAATGTGCAAAGGCCATTTGCACTGCTATTTCATGAATGCATAATACTGCTGAGACCCACACTGCTCTGTGTGACCCGTCTATCCAAATCACCTTTAGCCTCTCCTGAGATGCTAAACATCCCTGAATCAAAGACGAACTACTGCTGTTTTTTCAGAACAATTCATGAGCCAGGGTAGTTTCACTTCCATATACTGTATCTGGATCTGTCTGCTTTAAAAGCGCTGAGTGAGTCCCTGGGCAAAAATCACACTAATCAGCAGCGTTTGTTCTGCCAGACAGTCTTCTAGCACTGGAGATCAGGGTTTATATTTAAAACCTCCATTAGCATGCAAGATATCTGAGCAAAACGCGGCTACAATTTACCAGGATTACAGGAACGGTCCTGTAAATACTCAACAAAGCCTATTTGAATGGAAGTTTAGTCATGTAATGTGCACATGTGCGTGACCCGCACATTTGGGTTTAACAGTGATTCAGGATGGATTTATCAATAGCCGCTCCTTATGTGACTCACTCATATTCACAAGAGCTGTTTTATATGAATGTTTTTAATTCAGTTATTCCTGGTTGTTGTTCCTCCTGAAAAAGGCCCAGCGTGTTAAGACTAGTATGATAAAATGATATCTAATCGTATCAATCCTTGCAGAACTAAACTAGCTATTCTTAATATTTGACTACTGTCTGTTAAATCAACTATTTGGGTGATTAATGCAATTATTTATCAGATAATTTAGCTTTTGCCTTAAATCAACTAACAAAGAAAAGAAGTTCACTCACAAACTAAGAAAAACAGAGCCAATTTCCTCATACTAAGATGCATTTCACAACATGCATTTTATAATTCAGCACATAATTTATGACAATATCATATTTAGATGACTTGAATTTAACTTGCATGATGCATTACAGATAAAAGCAAAAAATGCAAGGGCATTTCTTACAAAAATGACATTGTTAACGCATAACCAGAAGCTCTTCTGCCTAGAAAAGCGGTCCCTCATCTGAAGGACTTTACAGCGCAAAGTGCACATTTTTGTACAGAGGAATTAAATGTAAGTACTTCAGCAAGGATAAAGAAAGACCAAAAAATGCTTTAAAATAATAATACAAAATAAATAAATACAATTTAATACAATTAAATAAAAAAATAAAAAAATGCATAAAAATAAATGAAATAAAATAAAATAAAATGCAATATAAAAATAATAATAATAATAATAAAGTGAATATTCTTTGGAAATTTCTGCTATTACACAACACTTGCCCCATTTAATATAATTTGTGCATTACTGTACACAAGAAATGTACAAACCGAGCGACGAGTTAAGATGATTGTCTGTGGACAGCATATAAAACAGCTTGAGTAAGAGGCACAGTGGCGATTGAAACTGTCTTCAGCAGACAGGAAGCTGCCAACACGTGGTTTATCAATTCCCTATTGCTAGCGCTTGAAATATCGCTTCTAATCGCGTGTCTTTTCCAAGCCAAAAGAAACGAAGGACGGCCTGGATTCAGTGCCCTGATTTTAACTGTCTGTCATAAATAAGGGCAAAACTTTAAATCATTAATAGCCTGATTTCCCACTCCGAATAACATGCATATCTGATTACCAAATGACCACAAACCAAGCAGAATAAACAAGCGCTGACACACAAATCAAGATAACCTAAATGTCCAATAGAAAATCCTCTTCTCCCTCTCTCTCTCTTCTGTTTTCTTTCCACTTTCCAACTGTATTTTCTTTTCCTGGTGTGTGCTTCCCTCCCTGAGTGGGCATCCGTTTCCTGTCAGTGCAATATCAGGTTATAAAAGCATATCTCTGGGCCACAGTGTGTGTTGATGATACGGCTGTGTTCTGATCATGTATCATAGATGGAAGACAGCAGGACAGACAAAGCCGGGATTCTGCCTCGGCCGTCGGGAGGCAGATGCGGGTATTAGTGAATATTATGTGACAGCGAAACGATCTATGGCAACACAGAATCACTGTGAGAGAAGATGGCTGGGAAAGAGACGCGGATCTGATGCGAGATGAGCCTTTAAGACTAAACAAAACAATCAAGAAATCAAAGTCCAACTGGAACTTCATTATTGAAGACTGAGGTAAAGTTAAATATAAAATATATTAAACAATATTATATTAAATATAAACAATATACATTTCATTTTTATTAAATAAATAATTACAGGGCACTGGCAAAAAGTTTTGGCCCAACAATCAAAGCAAAGTCTCCGTATTAGTAGACCACTGATTTAAAAAACCTTCAGACACGTCCATCTATAGCTGGTCAATACTGCAATCCACTCCAGAGTCCCTGAACACTTCTCCTTCAGCTCACTTCCTGTCCCTCATTTACCAGCGATCGCGCTCTTCCTCTGCTTTCTTCCTCTCAGACGCTGCTTGGTTGTGCTGCACATAAACAGCCCCAGTGGAAGAAAGGCCTGCATTGTGTCCACTGCACCTGGGCTAGCCCGGTCCGCGTGGGGGTTTTGGACTCTGGTTACGGTCCAATCTCTGAGTCAGAGCCGCAGAGACGATCCCACATCTGTTCTGAAAGCCAGGATGTTTTCTGATTTAAGGAAAGGTTCACCTTGAACACGAGGAATTCAGTCAACCTTTACTCACCCTCGTGTCGTTCCAAACCTGTGTGACTTTCTTTTTCTCTGCTGATGTTCAAAACAAGATAAAAAATAAATAAAATTAAATAATTGCTTGAGATGTTCTTTCCTAAATGAGATGCAGTTTTCAGTAAAAAAAAAAGAAAGAAAAAAAAAGGCAGATGGTGAGTAGTGGCAAACGGTAAATAAAATAAATAAATACATTTAAAAAGATAAAAAAAAACAAGGATTGTCATACAGGTCTGGAATAACACGAGCGCGAGTAAAGGATGATTATTTTCATTTATGAGTGAACTATCCCTTTAAAAGTCCAGAATGCTTGCCAAGCATACGTATAGTTTCTTGGAGGCTTTGCTGCAGTGTGTGAGAGTGTAACTGAGGTGAGGGAGGTAAAACCGCAGGCTCTCATTAATCACCTGCGCTCTGCCTCCTGCCTTCTGCCCAGCACAGTTTTGTATTTTAGCTGAAGCTAAAAATAGATATCCTTGGCAAATTGTGAGAGAACACACACACCTGTCACCTGTGATTCATTTACGAAGGTACATACACAAACCAAAATGCACACACACTCCTTTTCACAAACATATAGGGGCCAAAATTAACCTTCGCCAAACAGCAAATGTAAATATGATTTGGCTTGGTGAGTAAATGAAACCAGCTGGTCAGTAGCTTTTTTTAGGATTTTTAAACTAACACATGGTTTAAACTGCAACGTAAGAGCCACAGTCTTTGAAATCAAAATCAAATAGATAACAGCGATCAATTACTGACAAGCTCAATGACCGTAGAGCATCTAAAACTACCTCGGGATAAAATCTCAGCCGATTAGTATATGATGATATGTTTCTGACCAAAATATATCAGTGTTATCGTAAACTAAAACTGAATATACTAAAGATCACTTTTTATTGAAATAAGGCTGAAATAAAATAAAATATAAATATTACATGAAAAACTAAAAACTTAAATAACGTAAATAACCCTATCATACACCCGGCGCAATGCGACACCAGGCGCGACGCAAGTTTTTTTGCTAGTTTCAGCCCGACGCAGTTATCATGTTCACGTCCTGCGCCACGTTGTTTAAATAGCAAATGCACTCGCGTCCAATGGTCTGAAAACACTAGAGACGCACAAACAAAAACCTGGTCTAAAGTGAATAATGCAGTATTTTTATGTAGTAATGTATATAAATATGGTAATGTATTTTAATGTAGTAAAGTATATAAATAATGCAGTATTTTTTGTGTTATATAAAGGGCGCGCTAGTAATATGCACCTATAGGCGGGTGCACAACGCGCGCACATTCTGCTTGTTACACACACAGGGACGCGCAGCAGCACACAAACATTTTTTAAACATTAAAAATAAAAGGATTCCTCTCTGGAGAAGCTTTCATTCTGGCATGTAAATAGCGAATCCGCCATGGCGCAAGCGCAACTGGCTTTTAAAGGGAATGGGAGATGAGACTCTGATTGGTTTATTGCACCATACACCCAAAACACACCCATGACTCATTAAAAGACTAGGGACAACCCTTTTGGACCATGCGCCTGGCACAGTGACTGTTTTTTTCCCGTCGTTAAACTAGCAAAAGTGGATTCGGAGACGCCCTGAGTGCACCTGCACCATGAGCTTCAGACCATGACCATTATTTGAGAAGTGAAACCACATTTGCATCCACATGCAATGAATCTTTATGTAAACCCCAGACTGAAGTCACATTCATTCAATAGAAAGTACTCGACTTTAAGAGCAGTCCATTATTTTATGTTGCTTCAGATTTGTTTCTGTGATGCAGTACGGCTCCGCTCTCACAGACAGGTGTGAATACTGTAACCTGTTAAAAATGTATAAGTGCCAAAATAAACATATGCTGCTTTCAGATGCACGTGATACAAGTCTAATGCTTTTGCACTGGTCATAGACCACAGAACAAAAAAAGACAAAAAACCAACACAACCCTCTGGTTTCTCCTTTCCTTCCACACAGCACTCTGATCCTCCTCTCGATTCTCTGCCTTTATCAGTCAATCCTGTTCAGTCATGTCAAACATGCTCCAGCTGAAGGGTTTTATCAGCACACACACTATTGCTGACTGGGTTTCCCCAGAACTTCATTTAAATTGAAGATCTACCGTCATCAAGTGAGGAAGATGGAAAATATGATTTTTCCTCTGAACACTTCGGATGCTGTTATTATTAGAGAACAGACCTGATGCTGTGAATATTGTTGAGAAATAATGATAACAATTGGTTCTTGTCCATGCAAATGTTGCTGCCACAATGCTAGAGAAGGTTAAATGTGTTGTTATGTGGTTAAACTCTTTTATTTTTAGTTCACATGCTTCTACGCAGTCACTGGTACAACACATTGCACGCTTAAGTTTAACACTTATAAGTTTAACCTTTGGACTTATTTACATCTTTGGACCTTTGCAACTTACTCTCTATAAGCTATTAAAACACAGAAACATGTTTACAGTATTAGGGAAATCGCTAATATTTCTTCTGTTATGACAAACTACACAGAACTCTGATGTGGTGAGCAGAAGCGTTTCACCTTGACACATGATAGCATTGCAAAAAGATAAAGAGAGGGAGGTGGATGTGAAAAAGATAGTAACGATAGATAGTAAACAACCTCTGGCAAAGTGAATATAAATTTAACATTAGTCTCAACATTTGTTGGTCTGCCTTCCAAGCCTAAAATAAAATAAAAAAATAAATTTGAATTAAATTAAATAAAATAAAAATTGCATTAAATTAAATAATAAAAGAGTAGAGATTAAAACTAGAATAAAATAATAAAATAAATAGAATAAAGTAAAATAGACAAAAATAGGATAGAATAAAATTATTAAATAAATTGTAATATTCCCTATAGAAATGTTTTGAATGTATTTATGTATGGCTTTTTAAAATAAAATAAAAATAGAATAGAATAAAATAAAATAGAATAAAATAATAGAATAAAAGAGTACGGTGAGAATAGAGAATAGAATAGAATAGAATAGAATAGAATAGAATAGAATAGAATAGAATAGAATAGAATAGAATAGAATAGAATAGAATAGAATAATAAAGTAAAAGAGGAGGGTAGAGCAGAGCAGAGTAGAAATTAAAAATAAAATCAAATAAAAATAATAGAATAGAATAAAAATAAAATAGGATAAATAAATAATAAAATAGAATCAAATAAAATTGTATATTCCTATTGAAATGACTAAAATTAATTATTAAATATATTAATTTATGACTTTTTAAAATAAAATAATAAAATCACAAATAATAAAATAGAATAAAATAATGTAATAAAAGAGTAGGTACAGTATAGTAGAGATTAAAGTCAAACAGAATAAAAATTAAATTAATAGAATAAAAAATTCAATAAAATTGTATATTCATATAGAAATGTTTTAAATAGCTCAAATTAATTATTAAATATATTAATGTATGACTTTTAAATATATTAAAGTTCTCCATGATCACACAAACAAAAGTTTTATTTGAAAAAAGTGAACTTTGATAATAAATATAGTAAATAATAAATGTAATATATTTTTTAAAAGTAAATAAAGTAGCAGCTAATTGACTAGTTGATGATAATGAGCGTTACATTTAAGACACTGGAGCAAATCCAGAGCAAATCCAGAGAGATTCTAATACTAATACGCTCTCTTAAAGTACTGACATGAGCCTTTAAGGTCTAATACGCTCTCTTAAAGTACTGACATGAGCCTTTAAGGTACTAATACGCTCTCTTAAAGTACTGACGTGAGCCTTCAAGGTACTAAACGCTCTCTAAAGTACTGATGTGCCTTTAAGGTACTAATACGCTCTCTTAAAGTACTGATGTGCCTTTAAGGTACTAATACGCTCTTAAAGTACTGAGTGTGCCTTTAAGGTACTAATACGCTCTCTTAAAGTACTGATGTGCGCCTTTAAGGTACTAATACGCTCTCTTAAAGTACTGATATGTGCCTTTAAGGTACTAATACGCCTCTTAAAGTAAATGTACTTTAAGGTACTAATACGCTCTCTTAAAGTACTGATATGAGCCTTTAGGTACTAACACGCTCTCTTAAAGTACTGATGTGCCTTTAAGGTACTAATACGCCTCTTAAAGTACTGACGTGTGCCTTTAAGGTACTAATACGCTCTCTTAAAGTACTGATGTGTGCCTTTAAGGTACTAATACGCTCTCTTAAAGTACTGATGTGTGCCTTTAAGGTACTAATACGCTCTCTTAAAGTACTGATATGTGCCTTTAAGGTACTAATACGCTCTCTTAAAGTACTGATGTGCCTTTAAGGTACTAATACGCTCTCTTAAAGTACTGATGTGCGCGCTTTAAGGTACTAATACGCTCTCTTAAAGTACTGATATGTGCCTTTAAGGTACTAATACGCCTCTTAAAGTACTGATATGTGCCTTTAAGGTACTTAAGCCTCTTAAAGTACTGATATGTGCCTTTAAGGTACTAATACGCTCTCTTAAAGTACTGATATGTGCCTTTAAGGTACTAATACGCTCTCTTAAAGTACTGATATGCCTTTAAGGTACTAATACGCTCTCTTAAAGTACTGATATGCGCCTTTAAGGTGTGCCTTCAACTGATATGCACTAAGGTACTAATACGCTCTCTTAAAGTACTGATACTTTGGCGTGTGCCTTAAAGGTACTTTAATACGCTCTCTTAAAGTACTGATATGTGCCTTTAAGGTACTAATACAGCTCTCTTAAAGTACTGATATGTGCCTTTAAGGTACTAATACGCTCTCTTAAAGTACTGATATGTGCCTTTAAGGTACTAATACGCCTCTTAAAGTACTGATAGCCTTTAAGGTACTAATACGCTCTCTTAAAGTACTGATATGAGCCTTTAAGGTACTAATACGCTCTCTTAAAGTACTGATATGTGCCTTTAAGGTACTAAATACTCTTAAAGTACTGATATGCGCCTTTAAGGTACTAATAACTCTTAAAGTACTGATATGTGCCTTTAAGGTACTAATACTCTCTCTTAAAGTACTGATATGAGCCTTTAAGGTACTAATACGCTCTCTCTTAAAGTACTGATATGCGCCTTTAAGGTACTAATACTCTTAAAGTACTGATATGTGCCTTTAAGGTACTAATACTCTCTCTTAAAGTACTGACATGTGCCTTTAAGGTACTAATACTCTCTTAAAGTACTGATATGTGCCTTTAAGGTACTAATACTCTCTCTTAAAGTACTGATGTGCCTTTAAACTAATACGCTACTGAGTACTGATGTGTGCCTTTAAGGTACTAATACTCTCTCTTAAAGTACTGATATGAGCCTTTAAGGTACTAAATACTGATATGTGCCTCTACTTAAAGTACTGATATGTGCCTTTAAGGTACTAATACTCTCTCTTTAAAATACTGATGATATGTGCCTTTAAGGTACTAATACGCACTCTTAAAGTACTGATATGTGCCTTTAAGGTACTAATACGCTCTCTTAAAGTACTGATGAGCCTTTAAGGTACCTCTCTTAAAGTACTGATATGAGCCTTTAAGGTACTAATACGCTCTCTTAAGTACTGATGTGAGCCTTTAAGGTACTAATACACTCTTAAAGTACTGATATGTGCCTTTAAGGTACTAATACGCTCTCTTAAAGTACTGATATGAGCCTCTTAAGGTACTAATATGTACCTCTTAAAGCACTGATATGAGCCTTTAAGGTACTAATACGCTCTCTTAAAGTACTGATATGAGCCTTTAAGGTACTAATACGCTCTCTTAAAGTACTGATATGTGCCTTTAAGGTACTAATACTCTCTCTTAAAGTACTGATATGTGCCTTTAAGGTACTAATACTCTCTTAAAGTACTGATATGTGCCTTTAAGGTACTAATATGTACCATTTAGGGGTGAGTAAGGTACAAAGATTGCACCTTAGGGTGTACCCCAGTGACAGCACTGTACCTTTTTTTCTGAGAGTGTACAGTCTCTCTCTATCCACATTAAATCACTTTCTGTTTCTTTACTAGCACAAAAAACGCTTACCATTACTGGCATATCGCCATCATAAGCAGGACACAGAGTATATTTCTTTGAGAGTAGACCTGATGTGCAGGCCTCCACTTCACAATCTGATCTTGTTTTGACAGCGATGAAAACAGTGACGAATAGAATTAATAGCAAAAGGGAAACTGAGTCATCTTTGAAAAGGAAAAACAGTACTGATGGGCTAAAAAGAAAGCAGGGAATACAGATGGCTGAAACAGTTTCACAGGGATCTTCAGATATGGTCTCAGATCTGAGACACAAAGGCACCTCAAAACCCCTTCCAAGGGCCGCTAAGATGCTTTAAAAGCAAACAGATGTTTTAATTGCTGCATTTAGAGCAAGGCTGCATGATCTCCCGGGGGACTGGTTTATTACAAACACACACAGTGAAACCGGCGTGCCACTAGCAATGTGCAGTCGAATGCTTCATTTACCAATAAGCTTCACATGCAAGTGTAAACAGCCTGTTTACAAGTTGTGCAGAAAATAGAATAAATAGCAGAACTTATAGATAGCATGAAGATAATGAAGAACTGTTTTTGGCACAGGAACCAACAAGAAATGATACCTGATAAAAGCAGGAACCCACGACTGCTTTTTCAGACACCTCATCAGAAACACTTGCTGTTTGTAAACCACAAACCCACAAGCTCTGAAGCACACTTCCTTATCATGACTGTATGCATATACACAGCAACCCTGTAAGCATTGTATCAGCTGGCAAGAATCAGACCCTGAATAATAACTTACAAAATTTAGTGAGCGACCAATCGAAACAATTTTGTGGCATAAAATGCACGCTTGCAATGCAAAGTCTGATCCAAAAAGAAGGCAGTACATGCTGGATTCAAACATACAGCAGCAGTGAAGGCAAACCCAGTATGCAGTGCAATTATTTAAGTAAAACATTTTTAATAATATTAGATGAAAAGACGGTTGAAAAAATGATGAATTAATAAAAGAAATTATGTTAATAAGTAAAAGCACATCTAAATAAATACAAAAATACAGATAATATAAAAAAACAAATAAATAAATAAGAAAATAAATAAATAAATCAGAGAGTAAATTATGTATTAATAAATGCATAATAAATAAGTAAACAGTAAGTAAATAAAAATAGTAAATATGTAAATACATACATGTATAAGTATGTAAATTACTAATTAAATAAATACAAATAATAATACAGATAATATTTAAACAAATTATTAAGAAATATGAATAAATAAATAAGTTAATAAGTAAATACGTAAATCAGAGAGTAAATTATGTATCAATAAATACATAATTATGTAAAACATAAGTACACGCGCAAAAAAATAATATTAATAAAATAGTAAATATGTAAATACACAAATGTATACATAAGTATCATCATCTGCTAATGACAGACCTGCAAACTCCTCAGAGTAAAAAAGCTGACAGTGTCGTGGGGGGTATGGGGTTGGTTGGGGCGATGGGGGGCGTGTATGCACAACTCCCTTCACTTCTACCTTGAGCCATGCCCAGCTCCACTTGCACCTCCCTGCTGAGCCTAGCTGTGCTATATATGAGTCCTCCTCATTAAGATCCCTCATTCTGAAATGAAAAATCACGATAAGCTAGCCAATCTCATCTGTCCAAGGACTGATCGGTGTTTCAAGATACACGGCTACTTGAATTCTGAGCTACAATACAATGTAAAGATTTCAAATGATAGACTTGGATGCAAAATGTAGCCCTTTATTATACAGAAATTTGCTGTTGGTGTATTAGCCTAAAACAACACGCTCGCCAGATTATCTAAATAGCCCTATGTTGTTAGAAATGCATCCCATGCAACAAGAGATTAACACGGTTGCCAAATTGCTTCATGTTACACTTACTCTCGCATCAGCTAGTGTGTGAACAGTCACATTTAACTTCTTACCCACATCATGAATGACTGCCTAAAGCCTTGTTTATACTTTCGCCTGGCACCGCAGTGCGAGCCTCCGCTGACAGCGCGCATCTCCCCAAACGGACGAGGCATTTACTTGACGCTACTGTTTTAGACTGAAAACCAGATCATACCACTGATTTAGACGCGCAAACTGGTTGCCTGTGTGATGAGATGTACTAATATCCCTCTGCTCGGGCAGATTCGGCTCAAAGTCATGCATCTTCGGATGCAGAGGCGTGTATGCGTCTCATTCAATGGCGAGCTCAGTTGACGCTGTGTGCTTCAAGATTCTGACGCAAGTGCTAACATTCCGATTGGCCCAGAGAAATGTCAATTATAAGAATTATCCAATAATGTTTCGCAATTCTAGCCTGCATGGCATGCAGATGAAGGCCCGGAAGGAAAGAAGACGGAAGGAAAAGGGACTCATGAAATCACTTCCTGTGAGCAAGCTAGCATTTGTGGTCAAACAGAAGAGAATATAAAATTAGCTGCAAGAGAAAACTTATCTAATTTAAAATTAAACTTTCAGACAGCAAAAAAAAAAACATTGATCAAGATACAAAACTAAAGTGGACAAGACAATGAGGGTTTCCTGCTCCAAAAATCTGAGAGCAAGTCTTCTAAAGCTCTCTAAAGAGATAATACTAGCCGTGCCTTACACATAATCACATGCCAAAGACTCGACATGAAACCTGTGTGGTTGCCGCAGCTGCGTCTGGACCCTATGATGATTGTGACCATGTGATGATTTACTGCAAGGCATTTATGAAACACAAAAACAACAGCTGTAAACTGTAAATGCAAAGTTTTTAGAACAGACTAATGTCGTCTGCAAATTATGCAAGACCTTCGTCCCCAGCACAAACTTGCTTTACCACCTTAAGCCTTTCGTCTGGCTCCGCAGCGCGAGCCTCTGCTGACTGCGCACCTCGTCCGTTTGGGCATGTGTTTATACTCGACGCGCTAGCCATTGTGCTATTCTTTGAAACGACAGGAGGGCAACTCGGAGTAATTATTCTATAAACCATCAGGAAACAGCAGTGAGAAGAAGTAAGGCACACACGTGACAATGTTTACTTTAGTAACCACACTATGATCGTGTAAAACCCAGTAAACCCAGTATTGCTTGTGGCAATAGAACAGAATATATGGATGGGAGAACATGTATACAACTAAATTACAACTAAATTAACAATCTCTTAAATATTTTCTAATTACTCTAAACATTTTCAATTAGTTTCATGAAAAACAAAAATTTAAACATGGATCTTTATTTTCATTAAAAGGGCTTATTTCTGCTATTGTTGGCTCATTTTGTAAATATAAGCAACTGATTTAGACACGCAAACTGTGTGCCGGTGTGATGAGACGTCATGCTCAGCCAGATTCGCCTCGAGCTCGTGCATCTTCGGTTGCGCTCGGAAAGTTCACCGGCAAGCAAAATAGGGTCTAGCGCTTTCAACGCGTAAGACCGCCCACTCCGCGTTGACGTTCTTTTTGGCGCGCACCACGCGTCGAGTATAAATATATTTACATTTTAATTATTTAACTGTTTTCCATGGCTGTGTTGACTTTTCTGCCTTTATAATGGAGGGCATTATAATCAGAGAAAGGTTAGGTTTAAAATAAAAATGTTTAAATGTAATACATTTTTCTCCTGGTCCTTATTTTAAATAGGTCATAAAAAATATCAACAATTATCGATATCGACCAATATGAAACACTTATATCGTGATAAAGTTTTCAGCCATATTGCCCAGCCCTAGAAATGACATTAGCCAATCATAACAGTGGCTGTTTAGTGTCAAGCCTTAAAGGAGCCGCCCCTTAAATACAGACAAAGAGTCAGAATGAGGTTGAAAATATTTTTGGGAAATTTTTTTTTTTTTAAAGGTTGAAAAAAAAAATGGCAAATGGCGTTGTTGGGATCCAAATATGTACAAAATCTTCCTTTCCACCATAATCTTTAATTTTGTTAACATTCAAATACAGTTTATAAACAAAATGCATCAAGTGACACGTGAGAATCACTGACGTTAGACGTCATTAGCATCAAACATGCCACAACACTTCTTCATGTGCCATATGTGAAGTGTTTGAAGAATGAGGTTTGGAAGTTACAATAGAGGGTAAGATTCTTAAATCTGTTTTCATACAGGTTTGTAATGATTTGGAATGGGGGTGATTAAATATTTTTTGGGTTAACTACTCCTTCAAAGAAGAGGCAGAGAGTTACTGTGAGCTGTGTGCAAATGATATACATTTATACAAATGTACACCAGTTACACCATACAAAACGCTGTCGATGTGAAGGTGCTGTGATTAACCAGTTGAATGATTTAATTGGGTTTTTTTCTTTCTTTCTCTATATAAAAAAAAAAAAAAAAAAACTGTCTTTCCTGGTGCAGCTGGAAGTGTTAGCTGCCAGAAAAGAGCAAGACAGCAGAGAAGTGAGTCCAACCTGCCAAAATCACGAGACAATGCAGCCTTGAAGCTCACCACAGCACAAAGATGAACTAGCAGAACTGAGAATAGTGTCTATTAAAGGAACAGGTCACCAAAACTCCATTTACTCACTTTCATCATTATTACTTGTTATTTGCTGAAAATCTTCATGGATCAATTCATATTTAAAGTGCCAGGTTTGATGACGATGTGCTACTGGTTCCTGTGTGGTATAAAGAATTGCACGTTTGAAGCAGTGTTACTAGTACAACTATTAAAATCACTTTCAGAAATTGAAATAAAGCTGAAATAAAATATAAATATTAGATGATCAACTTAAAAACTTTTAAGATCAAGTACTGAAATTACTGAATTGAAATAAAAATATACAGATTTAAAATATTAATAAAGACTATATTAGTATATAAATAATACTAACAATAGTTTCATCAAAAACACAGCAGACAAAGAAAGGAAAGGATATGGAAAAGCATGAGGATCCATAAATAATGGCAACTTTCATTTTTAGATGAGCTGTTCCTTTAAGTGTGGGAGTTCTCAGATGTTCCCTTGGAAAATGTCCTTAAAAAGGTGTTCCTCAAGGGTGTACGCTAGGACATAGTATGCATGTGCACACATGCCTCTACAAACACTCCTCATCACAACCATCCACGTTACATCTTTGTGCATGGTCGCATCTCTCTCTCTCTGCTGGCTCACACCTCTCTATCGCCTCGTCTGATCTGGGGTCTGCAATTATTCAGCGGTAATCTAGTGGTCAGCTGGTTGGCATGGAGACAGTATCCCCTGGGAACAGACCTGTACACACTTCTCTATACAGGTCCTGACCTAGACATGTTCGCTCGCAGCATAGCAACACAAATGTCAGACCGTAATTATTGTCCTCTAATATCCCATTTTTAACCACTTCAGTACTCCTTCGATGCAAGTCTGTTGTTTTTTGCCTGTTGTATTATCTGACAGACAAAATTGCAAGTACAATCACTAAAAAACAAAGCAAAAAGCAAAGAAAAATAAACTTCTGATGGCCCATTTTTGCAAACAACAACAAGATCAGGATATAATTTTGCAGTGATTTAATCCAAAACAGTTACATCCTGATTTTCGAATCTTAAAGTGGATGAAGTGGTTTTCCTTTAGTCGCCAGGTTTGTTTTTGTTTTGTTCATATTTCCTTCATCCTGGAAATACACTTCCTCCATCGTATCCTGCAGAACTTTATCTGATCTTGTTGATAAAGTGCCGTTCAGTGAAACACTCAAATCTAGCCCGTGTGCAGTGAAGCAGCCCCGCATGCAAATGCAAGCAGTGAATCGAAACATGAGGTAATTGCCTTCTTCAGCAGCTCGTCTGCATGTTTATTATATGCTCGAGGTGTTCGGCTGATTTCATTGCATTTCACATTTACATCAACTCTAGTAAACCCTGAGAGCTATGCAGAATACTGAAGTACTGAGATTTCTTGAGCAGGAATGTTTCACTGGATAATCCCAAAAAAGCAATTTGCATGTGGGATCAGAAGTCTCTCTCTCTTTTAAATAAGTTTAGACTTCATGATTATGCAACTAGCTTTACTTAAACAAGCTGTAAACACATACACATTATTGCAAAAACACTGATATTATTTGTGTGAATTTAACAAACACATGCTCTGGTCACATTTAAAAATACTGAAAGACATAATTATTTTTATTTTTTTTGTGCAAAACTTGCATTACTATAATGCTATATATATATATATATATATATAAACTGAATGTCAGAATGGGAAAGAAAGGTGATTTAAGCAATTTTGAGCGTGGCATGGTTGTTGGTGCCAGACGGGCGGTCTGAGTATTTCACAGTCTGCTCAGTTACTGGGATTTTCACACACAACCATTTCTAGGGATTACAAAGAATGGTGTGAAAAGGGAAAAACGTCCAGTATGCGGCAGTCCTGTGGACGAAAATGCCTTGTTGATGCTAGAGGTCAGAGGAGAATGGGCCGACTGATTCAAGCTGATAGAAGAGCAACTTTGACTGAAATAAACACTCGTTACAACCGAGGTATGCAGCAAAGCATTTGTGAAGCCACAACACGCACAACCTTGAGGCGGATGGGCTACAACAGCAGAAGACCCCAACGGGTACCACTCATCTCCACTACAAATAGGAAAAAGAGGCTACAGTTTGCACGAGCTCACCAAATTTGGACCGTTGAAGACTGGAAAAATGTTGCCTGGTCTGATGAGTCTCGATTTCTGTTGAGACATTCAGATGGTAGAGTCAGAATTTGGCGTAAACAGAATGAGAACATGGATCCATCATGCCTTGTTACCACTGTGCAGGCTGGTGGTGGTGGTGTAATGGTGTGGGGGATGTTTTCTTGGCACACTTTAGGCCCCTTAGTGCCAATTGGGCATCGTTTAAATGCCACGGCCTACCTGAGCATTGTTTCTGATCACGTCCATCCCTTTATGACCACCATGTACCCATTCTCTGATGGCTACTTCCAGCAGGATAATGCACCGTCACAAAGCTCGAATCATTTCAAATTGGTTTCTTGAACATGACAATGAGTTCACTGTACTAAAATGGCCCCCACAGTCACCAGATCTCAACCCAATAGAGCATCTTTGGGATGTGGTGGAACGGGAGCTTCGTGCCCTGGATGTGCATCCCACAAATCTCCATCAACTGCAAGATGCTATCCTATCAATATGGGCCAACATTTCTAAAGAATGCTTTCAGCACCTTGTTGAATCAATGCCACGTAGAATTAAGGCAGTTCTGAAGGCGAAAGGGGGTCAAACACAGTATTAGTATGGTGTTCCTAATAATCCTTTAGGTGAGTGTATATACATACATTTATGGCTGCTACATAAAAGCGTGCCTATATGGCCGTGTGTGTGTGTGTGTGTGTGTGTGTGTGTGTGTGTGTGTGTGTGTGTGTGTGTGTGTGTGTGTGTGTATGTGTGCGCTTGTTTATGTGATTTATTCACAAATTTGTATAATGGGTATTACACTGGCATTACAACGTAAACGTGGTTTATGAGGACATTTCATATGTTCTCATATTTCAAATAGCTTTAAAAACATACTAAACAATGTTTTATTAAAAATGTAAAAATGCAGAATGTTTCCTGTGATGGGTAGGTTTAGGGGTAGGGGCAGTGTAGGGGGAGAGAATATACACGTTTGAACAGTATAAAAACCTTTACGCCTATGGAATGTCCTCATAATGTAGTTGCACCAACGTGTGTGTGTGTGCGCGTGTGTGTGTGTGTGTGTGTGTGTGTGTGTAAGATCATGGTTTATCATGCTGTGCAAACATGCAACACTAATTCACTTCAGTCTCAGACAACAGTATAACAGCAAACAGAGATGTTCTCCGGCAGCAGAAAGACTCTCACCTCTCACTAGGATCCACAGGACAATCCCTGAACCCTGGGCACTAAACGCAGCAAATTCATGTTTCTGATGCCTACAGAATTTACAAATGTAAACATCATAAAAATTGAAATGAAAGCCTGGAAGGCTGATTCCCAGTGGAGTAAGTCAGATGACTGACTCCCAATGAACTGTCAAGCTCTCCTAGATCAACAACGCTAAGAAAAAATACAGTGGTCTCCTTCTCTCTCATGTGCGGGGCAGAAATGGATTAGGCGTTCATTAATTCAGCAGTGGGATTATGGAAATCCAGAGCAAGCTCTGACGACAGCTACGGGAAAGTGGCAGAAACAATGATGATTTTTGTTGCTCTGCTCTGACAGGAGCAGCCAGAAACAATAGAGCTCTCACTCCCGACAGAATCAACAGAGATTAGAGGAGATGCAGGCTGAACACAGAGGTTATTTATCCATCCAATCCTACCAAATCACACGGAATTCTGTGGATTATGACATCATAATCAACAATTAGCCAATCAGGAGCTGTTCTGTTAAAATGTAAGCAAAGGAAGTGAAGTATTGGGCTCTTTATTCCAATGTTCTGTAAACACAAGCATGACTCAATGACTCAATGCCTTGCCTTTTATTCTGCCATTTAGCCAAATAAAGGCATGCTGAAATTAATGGAAAATTAAATACTTCTTAAATAAGGACATATTTTGTTTAATTCAATTTAAGAATATATAAGGGAATCCAAACAGCACACAACAATGTAATTTGGTTAATTGTGATAACAGCAAGCCATTTATGGGAAAATTCAAGAAAAATAAAATAAAATAAATAGTGAAATGTATCTAAATCCTAATAGATAAATCCTAATAGATAGATTGTAGTGAAAATAAAAATAAAATAATAAATATAAAAAATTAATTAAATTAAAAAATATTAAAAATATTTAAAAATAATATATATATATATATATATATATATATATATATATATATATATATATATATATATATATATATATATATTATTTTTCCTAAATCCAAATAGAATAAATCCCAATAGATAGATTGTAGTGAAAATAAAAATAAAATAAATATAAAAAATAAATAAAATTAAAAAAATATATTTTAAAAATTAATAAATAAATATATATAAAAAATATTCTTTTGTTTTTCTTTCCTAAATCCAAATAGAATAAATCCCAATAGATAAATCCTAATAGATAGATCCTAGTGAGAAAAAATCTTTCTGTAAATGGCTTGGCTAAAGAGAATGTAAAATCTGCCTCAGGAGCAAAAAATGACTGAAATGTTTAAGAGGGAAATTATATAGCAATAAACCTCAAACTGTATAAAACAGTGACACACGCCTACAAAAATGCGGGGCAGGTAAAGTCAGTCTAATGCTATTTCTCTTCATTACAAACTACAACTTCATCTTTATTTGAATTAAGGCTGACTAAACCATTGTTACAGTGTGTCAATAAAATAATAATAATGTGTCACATTACCAGCAGGCAAAATAATCCTCTGAGACAGAATAAAGTAAATACACACGGTGCTGTGTGGCATTTCCCATTCAGAAACAAACCGAATTAAAGCACCGGGACTTTTTCAATAAGCATGGATATATTGCTATATTCCTGTTTATCATTCTATCTCTCCGTTTATCCATCCATCCATCATTTCAATTAACAACTTGACAATGTGCAGCCTTCATTTCAAGCTTATTGTGTGTGAGGAAAATCTACATTTCTTATCAGCACTGCACGAGCACAGCCAATTAAAATCTGTTGAACATTGCAAGAACAGGTTTCATTAGTAGGGACTTTTAATTGCATTCTCTCCTCCCAGCATTAATCTCAGAGAGCAGGAAACAGATCATTATATAGAACACACTGTAAAAGACATCAGCCTTTCTGCTCTCACACCCTGAAACACAAGATGCAATTAACTCTATGCTGATTTCATAATTCCTCATCTCTGCCATTTGATCACTATTTGTTCATCAGAAAAAAACGCAACTCTGGGATTGCCGTGGATTTTGCAAATATTGGGCATTCCAAAATGTAATAATGGAGTTTAATTGTTTTTCAGTTCCTATGCGTTTTGGCTCAGTTCCCAAAAGTATATAATACATTACAAAAAGGACATTCAAATATCCCTCTTACTAGTAACAAAGTCTTTTTCAGAAAAGCCAAACCTTGCCTTAATCTGTTTCTACATGTTTTGGTAAAATTCCAAATGTCAACAAAGGAAGTAATAAAAGAAAAGGTAATTGCGACTTTATATCTCATAATTCTGACTTCATATCTCACAATTCTGACATTATAACACACAATTCTGACTTTATATCTCACAATTCTGACATTATAACACACAATTCTGACTTTATATCTCACAATTCTGACATTATAACACACAATTCCGAGTTTATATCTCACAATTCTGACTTTTTTCCCCTCCTTTCCCCTCACCTTATCGTGGTGGAGGGGTTTGAGTACCCGAATGACCCTGGGAGCTATGTTGTCTGGGGCTATATGCCCCTGGTAGGGTCTCCCAAGGCAAACAGGTCCTTGGTGACGGGCCAGACTAAGAGCAGTTCACAAACCCAATATGAGTCAAATTAAAATCAGGACCGAGACGTCGCCTGACCCTGGAGCCAGGCCTGGGGTTGGGGCTCGTATGCGAGCGCCTGGTGGCCGGGCCTACACCCATGGGGCCTGTCTGGGCTCGAATGAGCAACGTGGGGGCACCCTCCCATGGGCTCACCACCTGCAGGAGGGATCATATGGGGCCGGTGCGTTGTGGATTGGGCGACAGTCGAAGGCTAGGCCCCTGACGACCCGATCTCTGGACACGGAAACTGGCTTTAGGGACGTGGAATGTCACCTCGCCGGCAGGGAAGGAGCCTGAGTTTGTGCGGGAGGTTGAGAGGTACCGCTAGAGATAGTCGGGCTCACCTCCACGCACAGCTTGTGCTCTGGAAACACACTTCTTGAGAGAGGCTGGACTCTCTACCACTCTGGAGTTGCCCATGGTGAGAGGCGGCGGGCTAGAGTGGGTTTGCTTATAGCCCCCCAGCTCAGCTGCCACCTCCATTGTCGACGTGGCTGCTCGGTGCTGTGGCCGTAAGGTCTCCGGTGCCTGTCGAGGGGGAAATCCCCAAACCCGGTGGTGGACACCGGAAGTAAGGGATGCCGTCAAGCTGAAGAAGGAGTTCTATCGGGCCTGGTTGGCTTGTGGGACTCCTGAGGCAGCTGACGGGTACAGGCAGACCAAGCGGACTGCAGCCCGGGTAGTTGTGGAGGCAAAAAATCGGGCCTGGGAGGAGTTCGGTGAGGCCATGGAGAAAGACTATCGGTTGGCCTCGAAAAGATTCTGGCAAACCGTTCGCTGCCTCAGGAGGGGGAAGCAGTGCCCTACCAACACTGTTTACAGTGGAGATGGGCAGCTGTTGACCTCAACTGGGGATATCGTCGGACGGTGGAAGGAATACTTCGAGGATCTCCTCAATCCCACCAACACGTCTTCCATTGAGGAAGCAGTGGCTGAGGGCTCAGAGGTGGATTCATCCATCACCCGGGCTGAAGTCATCAAGGTAGTTAAAAAGCTCCTCGGTGGCAAGGCACCAGGGGTCGATGAGATCCGCCCTGAGTACCTCAAGCCTCTGGATGTTGTGGGGCTGTCTTGGCTGACGCCTCTGCAACATCGCGTGGCAGTTGGGGACAGTACCTCTGGACTGGCAGACCGGGGTGGTGGTCCCTCTTTTCAAGAAGGGGGACTGGAGAGTGTGTTCCAACTACAGGGGGATCACACATGTCAGCCTCCCCGAGAAAGTCTATGCCAGGGTACTGGAGAGGAGAATTCGGCCGATAGTGAAACCTCGGATTCAGGAGGAACAGTGTGGTTTTTGTCCCGGTCGTGGAACACTGGACCAGCTCTATACCCTTTCCAGGGTGGTGGCATGGGAGTTTGCCCAACCAATCCACATGTGTTTTGTGGATTTGGAGAAGGCATTCAACTGTGTCCCTCGTGGCGTCCTGTGGAGGGTGCTCTGGGAGTACGGGGTCCCTTGCTTAGGGCTGTTTGGTCCCTGTACGACCGGAGCAGGAGCTTGGTCCGCATTGCCGGCAGCAAGTCAGACTTGTTCCAGGTGCATGTTGGACTCCGACAGGGCTGCCCTTTGTCGGGGCATAATTTTTATGGACAGAATTTCTAGGTGCAGCAAAGCGCCGGAGAGTGTCCGGTTTGGGGACCAGAAAGGATCCCGGATACAGGTGGCCGAAATGAGCTTTCTTCGCAGGGTGGCTGGGCGCTCCCTTGAGAAGAGACTTTATATCTCACAATTCTGACTTTATATCACTCAATTCTGACTTTATATCTCACACAATTCTGACTTTATATCACTCAATTCCTACTTTATATATCTTTATATCTCACCCAATTCTGACTTTATATCACTCAATTCTGACTTTATATCACTCTTTTCTGACTTTATATCACTCTTTTCTGACTTTATATCTCACAATTCTGACTTTATATCACTCAATTCTGACTTTATTTCACAATTCTGATTTTATATCTCACAATTCTGACTTTATATCACTCAATTCTTACTATCTTACACAATTCCGACTTTATATCTCACAATTCCGAGTTTATATCTCACAATTCTGACATTGAAATATCTCGCAATTCTGAGAAAAAATTTTATCTATCGGTCTGTCTGTCCGTCCATATATTAGGGGTGTATGGTGCACATATTAATTTGTTCGAAAACAAATTGGTACAGTACGCATATATTAATTGCTTCAAACTCACTCATAAGTGTACAGTTTAGAATGGCTTGACCGCCTTGCAAGTGTGGTTTTCCTTGGCTCATAACTTACATCTTACGGTTGTACCTGTAAATGTTAGAAATTCATGTGAGTTTTCCATTTTGCATAAAGGCTCAAGCGAGTCTCCGTGAAACTCCACAGACTTCACTGAAGGAGCGCAATAGAACGAAAGGGATAGTTCAGCCAAATTGGTGAGCCATGGGTGAGCCACTTACTCACCCACGAGTTGTTCCAAACCTGTAGGAGTTTCTTTCTTCTGTTGAACACAACAGAACATATTTTAAAGAATGTCAGTAACCAGACAGTTGACAGCACCTATTGTCTATTGTCACCTATTGTCAGTATTTTATTTTCCTACTATGGAAGTCAATGGCTACCGTCAACAGTTTGATTACCAACATTCAACCAAAATTTTCACTTTTGGGTGACCCATCCCTTGAATAGTGTGTTGCAGCAGTATTGGTAGGCTTATGTATTTAAAGACAAGTAAACAAAGCTGTACCGGAAACCAACGTGATCTCATGAGAATACGTGTCTATTTTTAACGTAAAGTGTGGTTCTACAACACTTACATTTTCTTACGTTTTCATACACACTATAACGTACAATATTGACATATTGACATTATTAAAATGTAAATTGCAGCGGCAATACAATCATAAAATACACCAAAGCACAACATAAATCCACAAAAGACATCAATGTTATTTGTTTGGTGTAATCCAAATCTTTAGAATCCATATGTTTGCGAGGAACAGATCCAAAATTAGCCCTTTATCCAGCGATCTTCATCTCTAAGCAGCCAGCGACTGTAATGTCAAATCCCGCGCTTGCTTGACTTATGAATTCAAAATTTTAAAAATCGCGCAGGCAAGAAGTGTTATGACATGCTTTACGGCAGTGCTATCGAATGCTCATTGGCTCTCGCCTGCTTCATCACAGATTGCGACATGTCGTGTTTTAGTCGATGTTCATTTGAAATGGGACATGTGTGCCTTCACGGAAAGAAGCCAGATCAATATTTTCATGGATTAATAATTTAAAATCTGCTCTGTACCTCATACAAAACTACACCACCAGAGAGAAATGGGACTGCAACACATCATCAGCTGAACTACTTTTGGTAGAGCTTTTAACATTTTCGCTAAAAATAAATTATTGTGATTGCACTTGTCTGTCCGTTATGCTTTTATTTTTAACAGCACATAGTTTTGAGGAATGGTTATGGGTGTAGGATTAGCGGCTCAAAATATTGTTACTAAAATTGACACATTTCTGTCCATTACGTTTTATTCTTTGAATATTCTGTATAAAATGGGTATGTTTAGGTTAGGGGATCTTACATTTATAAAATGGTAAAAGGGAAATACAGATATTTAAATGAAAGATGTATTAATATTTTAAGTTTTTTAGCTGTAAAAACGCAATAATGCTACATTTAAATGTCGCCAGTATGTCCATATTTTACATTTCAGCACCTATGCAAACCAAATGTTTTGTGTCTTTGAAATTTACGTATTAATACCTACGCATTAACGATGAGACCAGGCTGCGAAAACATACCGAACTGTGACTCCAAAACCAAGGTATAGCGAACAATTCAGTCAAAAGCAGCAGTTAGTACAGGATTTAAGTTAAATTAAAATATAAAGTTATGAAATTGCTCTGGAACAAGTAATAGATTAATAAGAGCAAAGATTGCCAGTTTGATATACCCAAAACGAATTATATATCATGTTAAACACTCCATAAGAGCCAGAGGCAAATTGCCGGAGGACTGGCTATTCTCATAAATTTTCAAACAGGCACTATGTTTATATATAAAGAGCATATTTGAGGTCTAAACAGTTACATTCTCATACATTCAACTACATTACAAATCAGTCACCTATGCAACTAGCTTACAAAGGTTTACAAAGTCACTAGGTTTTGCAACAGTGTATGTGTCTTTTACATTCATCTACTAAAGCTTTGTGCAATCAATGCCACAGTACCCTACAAATATTTCATTGTTGTGCAACATTGAAATAAAGTCATGTCATGATTAATTAAAAATTAAGTTCAAGTAGTTTCACATCAGCGTCTTTAAATTCAATTTACGGCCTGTTAAAGGGAATCCATTTAGCACACAACAGTGAAATGCCATTTCGGTTAATTGTAATATCTGCAAGTCATTTACAAAGGCAGGGCATGATGGGACTCCAGCAATATGAAAAAAAAAGAACAACACATACAGTATTATATTGCACAAAAACAACAAAGCACTCAATCACGTTTGAAAACAGTTATCTTCCGATGACCGGGGCAGGAGGCGGATGGCGCTCTTATCTGAGTTCTTGCCCTTTGGGTCGTTCGTTATAAGAAACAGACTCTGATGTAATGTGATAGTGAGCATGGAACCACCCTTTTTGGACCACACTCTTTTCCTGCTTCATATTCCAGATGTAAACAAATAGTGACACACACTGCAGAGCTGTTATTATGTGTGTGTATACGTTTAAGAAGGGGCCGAAAGGACATCAACCGCTTCCGCTCCCCAGGGCAGACTGATCTACCGGCCTGTGTCGAGATGACAGAAAATCATTTCAAATCCATCGCGCTTCAAAAGGTCACAAGTTGAATGTTGCTGTAAGTGAATTCTTCTGAGAGCAGCACTGGAAAATCTTCTCTCTATCCAGAGTCTGTGAGGAGTTACACACAATTTAAGATCTACAGGGTCAATGGAATAAAACACGGATACGACACTTTTGAGTCTGTATTGTTAAAATGTGGATACTCATCCAGTCACAAACAGCATTGATTGGTAAATGGTGCATTCAGATTTCATGAGTATAGATTAAACTATCATTAAACATTAAAGGCAACATTAAATTTTTAAAAGTTGGTTGGTATGTACTTGATGCAATATTATTTTTGCATTACAGAAAAGAGACGGTTTTCATACTAGTAAGCTTTTTGCAGCTTCTAGTAATTCAGCTAGTGTTTGCACTTTTTGGGAGAAACAACCTATACATGGATAGCTCTCTGTGCATATTAAAATTTAAAAGCAGAATCCGTCACAACCAAGATCAGAGATATTGGATATGTAATGAATGACAGATCAATTATGCAGACCAGACAGTTTGCATGTAGTCATCAAAAAGGAACATATTCTGATAGTTCAGTATGTTCTATGTACATTTATTTTAAGGATGGACACTCGAAAGCGACAGCAAATATCTAGCATCCGCCAGACCACCTTCTATATTCAATTTAGGAAGAAAGTGTAACGCGTCTCATAATTCAAAACGCTTACGCTACATCCGACGTCATCGTCGCACCGATTTTGCTTTTTCCATAAGTTGAATATGGAAGGCGGTCCACAAGAAGCTTGACATTTTACTTTATGAAGTTTTAAATATGGATTTTTTTTTATACGCAAACCCATCGATTCACTTCAGAAGGCCTTTATTAACCCCCCGAGCCGTGTGGATTACTTTTATAATGGATGGATGCACTTTTGTGGGCTTCAAATTTTGGGCTGCCATTATAATGCTTGGAAGAGCCAGGATTTTTTTTTTTTTTATATAACTCCAAATTTGTATTTGTCTGAAAGAAGAATGTCATATACAGCTATAGGATGGCTTGAGGGTGAGTAAATCAAGGGGTAATTAACATTTTTGGGTTAAACAAACCTTTAACACCCGTCAACCCGCCAAATGCGGGTGTATTTCAGCAGTGGCATGTAACGCAGTCACTCCTACTAGCCACTTTGGCAGGTTGAATTGTATATATAATATATTCATTTTTCAATTGTAATTTTTTAAAAAGGCATCTGAAATAATAAACTAAGTGCAATGTAGTGTTGTCAAAAATATAGTTTTTTTTCGATACATATCGATACTGAAATATCTGAAATGCTTAATACTCATTTCCCGCAAAATAGATAGACGATACCAGCTGCTCTTTCTCTCTCTCTCGTGACACAAACCCACCTCCCCTCACTCACTCCTTTCATTTGCTCCAAGTGAATATTGTTGCGGTTTCAGGGCTTGAATTTTGGCGTGAGATTGCGTGTATTGCGCATAATTTTACTAATTCCCACAGATTTTGTGCTCACACCCAAAGTGTGTGCACATAAAGCCACCTCTCAGTACTATATTGAGTTCTTTTTTGCTGCTTATTGCACTCAAACAGTCAAATACACACAAAATAATGTCAAAATGCCAGTCTTGGTGAGTATTCACGTAAACACAGTCAGTCATGTTTTAAGTGAACGTAAACAGTTGAAAAAAGAAAACGCATGTGTAACAGTTTAATGGATCCGTGCGTCAGGTCTTAAAGTGACAGCAGACTAATATACCTGCTGCCAAAACATATTATATTTTTAATATTATCTATATGGCAGTCCCCATGGTATCGATGTCAAAAAAACCAGTGGCTGGTGAGCAAATAAGTTAAAGTCAAGCCCTGGTCACAGGTAATAACAGCCATGTTAATACAGAAACGTACCTCAAACGTTGGAATAATACAGAATGGAAAAAAAGCATGTAGTCCCACCATTGTTTACAAAACACATTTAAAGTCAACTTTACATGCAAAAAGATGTCTAGCATGCTCTAGGATGTTCCAGGCATATGTGGCAGGGACTGTTGGCTGAGTCACACTTATTAAAGTGATTACACTTCCTGCATGAAACCACAGTTATAAAAAAATTTTTAAGTGAGTAAGTAAGCAAGGTAGGTGTATGGTGCATTTGTGCTCTGCATTTCACCCATCCAGAGAGCATTTTTTTGCAGCAGCACCCAGGGAGCGATTGGTGGTTAGATGCCTTGCTCAAGGGCACCTCAGTTGTGGGTAATGAGAGTGGAAGAGAGCCCGGATAATTAATTTCCCCTTACCTGCATTTCCTGCCTGTACTGAGAATCGAACCCATGACCTTCGGGTTACAAATCTGAGTCTCTAACCATTAGGCCACAACTGCCCAAAAAACATGCATTGTGGTTAGGGTGTGTGCAAAGGCAGACTAGATGGATCACTGATATTGAACATGTCTGGCTCACTGAAGCACAGAGGAATGAAATCACTAAGAAATTCTTCAAAACATCACTATAACCGCCAACTGAGGTGTTTTCCTAAAACCACAGATAAAATATGATTCTTTCCCTCCGCGCCAACTTTGTGTGCCAGTTCAGATGCTGAGTGTGTATCTTAGACCAGATCGATATCTGCTGCGTAAACAGCTGCTTGAATAAACTTGTCTGCATGGCTGCAGATGAAACAACCCTGTTCAATATCACTAAAGTTTGAACAAAAGCAAGTTTAGTAACTGCAAGTATCCCTTCCTTGAGTTAATCTAATAGCGTTTTCAATAGTGAGTTAGGTCACTTATTTGACTTTTGTTTTAGCATCCCAAAGCCTTTAAAAGGTGCAAAACATGTCATATAATGAGAAATCTGCCCATATATCTACAATATAAGTCTTGAACATTTTTCACAAATCCCTCTAAAACTGGACAGTTTCTAAAGTTTTTAATCATACTTGCAGTTCTTCTGTCTGATAAGAAGTTTCAATTCCTTCTGTGGTGACTTTGAGCTTAGATTTCTCTGTGGAGAGATTCAAAATACATAGCGACAATTCTTTGGGAATCTTTCCATGGCAACCAAGACAATAAGAAAGACAGAAATAAGTTTATACTTGTGTTTTGTTATTTCCAAATAATTAATCTCAATCTTGAAACCCTAGGCCACTCTACTGAGTCTTCTACACGCGACATCAGAGTCATGTCGTTTCGAGCCCATGCAAATGAAAGTCATTCTAAAAATTCCTCTTTATCCCAATGGGAATAAGATCTGCCAGCCGCACCCTCGGGTCCCCTCGTTTCATCTCGTAGAGAACGAGATTGTGCTGAAATTAACAGCAGCCACGACTTCAATCAGTTCAACTCTGAGACGAGGAACAATAAGCAAGACAAGCTCTGCTTGTGTGGGCTCATTTAGTTTGGCTCATAGCGAGCTGAAAATTACGCCCATACTGTTTTTAAAAGTAACGGTGGGTGCTTTAGGGGGGCCCGAGCAGACACACCCTATGGTTTTCCTAGCAGTCTTGCTTCAGGAAATGACGGCATAGCAGGGTCAAGTTTAACAACAAATCCTGCCAAAAGCAACAGTATTGATAGCAGAATTACCACACAATGACTCAAGAAAAACAGTAGGAATTGTTCCATAAGGCTATGTGACTAAGTGGTAAGCAGATCCCCTGCTAAATGTGATGGTAATGAGGTGGATTTGTGGAAATGTGACAACTAAAAGTATGTAATCCCCTCCTGAGAGCCTTGGACAGGGCAGACTGCGGTGGTATTTCACACTGCTGACTGGCTCACTGTTGTGTCTAGACCCACACTAAATCTAGACTTGAAACCTATGTGATCATGAGTAACACAGTTGAGTCAGATGCTCTCCAGGAACAACTCAACTCTTAGGTGGTCTGGAATCACTTTAATACAGCTGATTTGACTGCATTTTTTAGGTATGAACTTGATAAAAATGCACCAAAATTGCAAATGTAATTTACTTAAATCCAGAAAACACGCATTCCTGCAACTCTCAAACAGTAGAGCATGTTGCTAGAAACACCAAGGTCATGGGGTTGATTCCCAGGAATTGCATGACCTGAAAAGAAAGCTTACTTCAGATAAAAGTGTCTGCCAAATGCATACATATAAGTCAAAAAATATTGAAATAGTTTGTAAGTAAAACAATATAATTTCCTTGTTCAAGACAAGAAAGTAGTAGCTTCCATGGAAACTGGTGCAAAAATGAAAGTTGTTTATGCATATTTTAGAAATTTCATCCACATCTTGGCGTTTTTCATCTATTTTTAATGTAATACCCAAAAAGTTGCATTAAAATATGTGGATTCAAATCTGGCTAGATCAGCACTACCGATAGACCATTGCCGGTAGGCGATTAATCAGCAGTCACATTGCTATGAAAATGTTAGTAAAACATACTGCAGCCCACAGCTTCCTCAGTTTAGAAACTTGAAACACCATCTCACTGTGTAGACCAGAACTGAAAGAGGAAAAACATCCCCACAGAAAAATCACGTCATTATCATACCAGGGGAAGGATCATGTTTACTGTACAAATGTTTATATTTAGATGTTTAGAGATATCGGCTGAGCAACAGAAGGATACGGTTACCGATGCTTAGAAATCTTACAGCTATAGTTTCAGTGTTCAAAAGTTTGGTCTCCTAGAGACCTAGAACTTTTTTTTTTTTTATTATTATTATTTTATAATTTTATCCAGCAAGGATGCATTAAATTGATCAAAAGTGACAGTAATGATATTTATAAAGTCACAATAAATTTCTGTTTCAAATAACCGCTGTTCTTTTGGATAGTCTATTCTTCAAAGAATAAAACATGTATCATGGTTTCCACAAGAATACGATGAATTGACTTTTGTCAACATTGATAATAATAATAAATGTCAAATCAGCATATTAGAATGATCATGTGACACTGAAGTAATGCTGCTGAAAATTTTGCTTTGAACACAGGAATAAATTACATTTTAAAAACAGAATCAAAATAGAAAACAGTTATTCAAAATTATAATAATATTTCAAATTAAGCAATATTTTGTTGTCTATGTTGATCAAATAAATTCAGCTTTGGTGAGCATAAGAAACTTCTTTCAAAAAAAAAAAAAAAAATCTTACAGGCCCCAATCTTCCCATCCAAGATACAGACAGACTGAACACATTATCATTATTATTTATGATTATATTTCCCCATGGTACACTGAGGCTCGTGCAGGACAGGCCGATGAGGGATTGGCTTGTTTTAGCACTTAGTTTGCACATCAGTGAGAGAAACATTTTTCATATCATACAAAAAAATGTGAAGAACTGAGCCTGAAGCCTTTCGGATTTGTGCTGTATTGCACTGCTCATTGTCTTTTTAGTGAGCATGCTACATTTTTCTCACATACAACACAACACATTTTCTGACCTCATTTCGAGGTTCTTCTCAGGAAGGCAGATCACTGTGAGTATATATATAAAAAAGCTACTTATTAGTACCCAAATGCACTGATGATTGCTGCAATTCAAGACAGTAAATCAGACTAGATGTGAGTTTTGAAAACGGGTGGTTTCAATGTCATTTCTAGGATGTTCTTGGTCACTAGATATTGCCTCTCAATATGTCTGACCATTTTATCGCCTGTCAGGCAAATAGATTGAGCTGAATAAGCTTGAGAAGCTGCACAGTCGATTAGGAATCATTTAAGTCCGTAGCACAAGCTTCATAAAAAATACAAGCCATTAACTACATCCAAAATAACTGCTAAACTATTCAGCAGAACTCAAACTGATTATCATAACGGTCTGATCACCATTTAATGGCACAATTCAACAAACTGCAGTTTTACAAGTTAACGGCGAGTTGCTTTTCTGAAACTGAAACCATTATGATAATGATTAGAACAATAGAGAAGACAAATAACACTTCAGGGAGGACACAGAGTTGCTAATATCAGACAACTATGTAAATAACTAAGCGTTTAAAGGCTGTAAGGGTAAGCCAGAATGTCCACACAGCTTGACTTCATAGACAGATGGAGTAAGTAAGCTGATCGGGTGCTGTTTTTGTGCATGTATCTTTAAATGTAAATGAGCTGCTGCTCTCCGCCCCCTTATCCAGAAGAGGGTGGAGCCTTTACAGCTTTTGCCTGGATACTCTGCCAAAAACTAGAACATCTGTTTGGTTTTGATTATCATTTCTATCACGAACACGCTCACGTGACATTGCAGTTCTTCGTCATCATGAAAGTTTATTATCTGCATGCGTTTTAAAGCCATATCAGTCTAAATTTGTGAAATATGGCTTTCTGAGCCCACACATCCGAAGCATGCGCACAGAAATCTGGATGTCAGACGGAGCATCCCGAAAGAATTTAACTAACTTCTCTTTCATGTCTTACTGCACTTAAACTGTCAAATACACAAAATGTAATGTCAAAAACACACAGTTCACAGTCGGTTATGTTGTGAATGTAAACAAACTGCATATATTAGACCTGTGTATAAAGAGAAAGCATTGTAATATACAGTACCATATATGATGTTAATATGAATCAAACAACAAAAGAAAAACAGAAATCACTCGCTGCTCTTGACTGATTATCTTTAGTAGCTCTAATAAGAATACATTTCTGAATGCTGCTGTTAAATGCTCTGGTGAGGAGATAAACATGGCGGACTGTGTACGGCTCACTATGCTAATAGGGTGGAATCCATCAGAAGTCATGGGCAGGGCTTGTGCAATGTCACATTGCATAGAAACTGCAAATGGTTTATTCTGAGACACTGCTTATGATTTATGGGGATTCAAAAAAAGGAATTGGTTTTACCATTATAGGGCAGTTGTGTACATACACATTTATGTTCAAACACCATGTAAAAGTGAATTTTGCATAAAAGGTCCCCTTTAAACAGCCCTGTTCTGCTGAATTAGCAAGGCCACGCAACTACTAAGGAAGTTGTCAAAGGTGGCACATGTAAACAATTTAATAAATGCTTCCAAAGACTAACAATTCTACTTCAGTAACAGTAAGAAGTAACAATTCTACTTCAAAATAACATGCACAGACAAGACCATGCACAAAAAGACCAGAAGCACTTATTTAGAACACAAGCAGGGTCGATTTTGATATAAGTTAACTTCAAAAAGGAGCAAAAGTAAGATGCTTTTTACTTGCCCTGGGGTCAGTACAGAGGCTTTTGGCTCTTAGTGGTTTTGACAGGGCGAAACACTGAAAGAGTTGTCCTTTGAACTGTGAGTTATTAGAGTAGATATGAACACAGTCAGTGTAATACATCACATTAAAACGCCTTAGGGCAAGTATTAGGGATACATGGCTCTTTCTCCCTCCCCTGACTAAACACACTGAGAACATGCAGTCAGATGCAAAAACTGGAGTTTTCACGAAGACCTTTTTGAGTGCATCGCTCAGTGCTCTAGAACAAAACTTCTTTGTATTGCTCTGAAAGATACAGTCCTTTAGAAGCTCAATGCTTGTATGATAATACGCTAAAAGCAGTGGCGGCACATCTAACCCACAGCCTCTGAGAGATGAAAAACTTGCTCCATCATTGCAGACCCAGGAGGCTGGAATTAAACCACTCAGCAGAGGCGCCTTTACTCCGAACAGCATGTTGTCTGTGACTCTCTACCTTGACGTACATGACTAATCTGGAAAAAGACAAAGAATGCTCTAATTTAAGTTGCTGCTTACTTGCTGGGGAAAGCAAGGCCGTGACCGGCTCTAACATTCAAATCCAGCACGTGCTGCATTAGTGCACGGCTAGATGTTACAGTGCAATGAAATCACATCAAAGTATGGCATAGAAACATTTCACATGTGAATGATTTATATTAAGACATCAAATCTTTATGTTTAGCACCACTGAACTATCTCTTTATGGCTGGGATGTGCATAGGCGGGTGATTTGTCTAACAGTTTCAGCACATGAGCGGATTAATCCAGAATTTACTGACAGAAGCAAATCAAAGGCTCTGCCTGCAAATGGATCACCTTCAAAGAAATCTTTTCTGGTGGATTACACACACACACACACACACACTGTTTTTCTAGGATACTTTGATGAATAGAAAGTTGAAAAGAACAGCATTTATTTGAAAAGGAAATCTTTTGTAACATTATAAAATGTCTTTAGATCACTTTTGATCAATTTAATGCTTCCTTGATGAATAAAGGTATTAATAAAAACATTCTTACCCCAAACTTTTCAACACCGATAATAACAAGAAATGTTTCTTGAGCAGCAAATCATCATATTAGAATGATTTCTGAAGGATCATGTGACACTGAAGACTGGAGTAATGCCAAAAACACTCCAGACAACATGAGCTGTGGAAAATTATAAGGGATTTATACAACTTTTTACAGCGGATGCCATAAAAAACACGGCAAGTCTATCCCTCACACAGCCTCGCTTTCATACCTGTCATGGTGCTGCTCTGAATAAGGTCCATTCCTCGTTCCATCATTTCACATCTTGACTGCAGTGTCACCAGATTGTGTTATTGCTCTGGAATCTCATGCAAGTTCATACAAACTAGAACACTGCTGGTCTGTGTGTGAGCATACGGGCTGGTGTGAACTGTGGGGGTTCACACCAAAACAACAGTCTCTCTGGGAGGGGCGTGTAACATTTGCTTTCAGTTCTCACAATACAAAAACATTACCAGAGAGAAGATGTCATAGTGCACTCCACCCTGCATGCACTCACATACGGTCCCTCGTCCAAATACTACTCTCAGAGGAACTGGGGCAAATATGCACAGTCAGACACACACACACAAATGAAGCAGAAGTTTCATCAAAGCTGTGAGATCTTCCTACGATCACATTTCAAAGGTGAACTAGCCTGCAGCTCTGTCTCTCTCTTTAGCTTCAGAGAGAGGTCATCATGGCTGTGTTGATCCTCACAGTGAGACTCTGTCTACTCACAAACAGACGTTACATGTCTCAGGCCTGAGATACTGTTTCCTGCTCAGATTCATCAAGATATCAAACCTGGTGATGCTATAGTCCACGTGATGGTAGAAATGTGCCAACCAGATTTTGCTATATTATTTAAACAAAAGTTAGTTTGGGTCAGTAAGATATTTTTGTGAAAGAAATTAATAGTTTTAATTAGCAATGATGCATTAAATTGATCAAAAGAGACATTGGCTGAGACTGAAAGCTTAGGCAGCTGACTTATTGCCTTGCTGCCCTATCAGGCAATGACTTTGTAAAGGTAGAAAGTGAAACAAAGGTACTTCATGAAAATGATTTCAGACAGACTTCTGAGGCAGTGATCTACAATGTTTCCAAATGAAACTTTGGGGTGGTACACAGTGTTTCGACCGCAGGAACAAGGGTCTAATATTCCCCCCTCAAATCGGCCCTGCTTGCAAGGTAGTACTTTTTCAAAGTTCAGGAACTTTCAGGGGTGGGACTTGGGCGCTGAACATGCTGATTGGTTGACTTCATGCAGCATTTTGATTGGCTAACTCTACGCCGTATTTTATTTCAACCACTATTTTTAAAAGTCTGTTGCGGTGCGTGCAGTAAGAGTTGTTTACTATTAGAATCAACAATGAAGCTTAAAAAATACGACAGATTGACCAACAACGAGGTTCAGGCTTTATTAAGATTATATGTGGAGGACGAAATCCAGTGGGAGCTGGAAAGCCGCGCTCAGTCCTACATCACCGGACTAATCTTCAAGGTACTAGACTGCAATGGAAACGCAGACAGCAAAAGGTCTGGGGGTAAAAAGTTCCTGGGACAAATTGTTCCTGGTAATTTCAGTGGAAACGGGGGCTTAATCTACAATCTAATCCATATGAATTGAGCGGTTTAGTCTGAATTTTCTGAAGAGACACAATCGCTTTATATGATGAACTGATTGAATTTAGGCTTTTATGCACATATAAACATTCATCAGTGCATACATCAGGTGTGGTAAACAGAATTTCAAGCATGTTCGCTTGACGTGGGAGAACCAATGAGGTTCATTCTCGTGTTACGCAGCACATTTGAACTTCAGCAAGGACCAATGAGGTTTATTCTCGTGTTACGCAGCACATTTGAACTTCAGCAAGGACCAATGAGGTTCATTCTCGTGTTACGCAACATATTTGAACTTCAGCAAGGACCAATGAGGTTCATTCTCCCGTTACGAAGCATGTTTGAGCTTCCTCAAGAAGTTGTTCTCATGCATCAAGAAGGTTCAGTTGAGCTTCTGTTTATGTCCGCTGATCAATGTTAACATGTGAATAAAAGCCTAAACTCAACCTGTTTGTCATATAAAGCGATCGTGTCTCTTCAGGAAGTTCTTTTTATGAACTTTTTGAAGCGTCAAAGTGGCAGGTGAGTAAACTGTCAATGGAGGGACAGAAATTTCATTAAAAATATCTTCATTTGTGTTTTGAAGATGAATGAAAGTCTTATGGTTTTGGAATGACATGAGGGTGAGTAGATGATGAGAGAATTTTTGGATGAACTAGCCCATTAACTGTTAAAAGCCCTACAATCAACTCAAGCCTTTTTGTTGGGGTGATTAAGTAGTTAAAATGTGATGATATGTGCCGGGAAACGCATATTGCCCCTCATATTTCTGGGCAGCTGGTAATGATATGACATCATTGGCTCTTCCCCTGACAGCTCAAATTCAATCCAGATCTGCTTCCTGTCCATTCAGCTCACCACCAGACGCAACCCAAGAGAATCGCACACGTCTCTTCCTGTTCAACTCTGAAACAATGCTATTTTTGAAAGCAATAGGAGAGAACTGAGATATCTTTAATATCTCAGTTGTTTCTCCATGAGAGTGCATGGAGAGTAAATGGACACTTCTGCTTGAGAAAAAAGACACTAACATGTGCACCAATAATGCAATTCTTACAATAATCAGAGTAAGGACTTAATAACAGTAAGATGCATGACACAAGCACTTCACTCCCATTTACATGCAAGTTTCATTATTCTGATTATTCGCTAAGAATTGTGGTTATTTTTACCACCACTCTTTGCATACCCCAATGCATAGCACAAATGATGAACTCACACACATTAGTTGCTTCTAGCCACTGTTTTAACCCACTTAAGTCAAATGCAAAACACATTTTGATGGACGTATTGTCATTCTGCGCCGTGATAAGCATAGCAATGTTGTGCTCTTCACACCATCTCTGAATGAAAATAAAGAGCAGAAACTGCGCAGCAAGTTGTGTTGACAGAGTTCATTCATGAAGTTGTGTGAACAACACACGTTATCAGTGAACATCCGAAAACATGCGCACTTTGGTCAGAGCAGTAATGCGATTAAGATGTTTACATGCCTATTTATTGAGATTAATCTCATAGTTTAAAGCGACTATGGTTACTACGATTATGAGCTTAAACACATTAGTTTTAACAAAGCATTGTGTATACATGAAGTAAAGTTTAATAGCAACATTGCCAAATATTGTGCATGTAAACACACTCATTCTGTCCTACAGAGGATCAAAAGATACCAAGGATTTCTCAAACTCCAATTGGCCAAATATCAGTCTGCAATCAAAAGTCAGTATATCAATATGAATATGATTTATGATTTGTCATCAAATTGTTCCGAAACCAAATGATCTGACCTGCTACCCACATTAGTTTTATATCTCTATATTTAATTTATGTCAACGATTGTCTTATTTACATATGATTTTAATCAAAATAACTTCTCGTAAGTAATTTAAGGAGAAACATTTGTGACCAAGCTAAAACCTGAATAAATAACTGAATAACAAAACTGAAAGTCCATGAATGAGCCAGAATGAACCAGAATGAAAGCAATGAAATACTTGTCCTCTGGGACGCCCCACATGTGTTCACAGCCAAACACCGGTTCTTCTCAAAGACTTCAGACAGACAGGTTGCAGATTCCCGTCATAATAGTACAAATACAAATGAGTCCTCATAGATTTACATAGTCACCCACTAACCGCTTAAATCACTGCTGATTCCACACCTCAAATATTCCAAGAATCTGAGTGTGTCCTCGGGTACATAGGACGCGTGCGTCTTATCCACTTGCGAGTCAGGACAGGCTCATAGCACAGGCCTCGGAGTGAGGGACGTGTGGAGAATACACACACGAGCAGCAGGTAGAGCCGTGAGGTCGTGTTTGCACAGCTGAGTAACAGGAATCTCGTAGGCAAGCACGTGTTGAACGCAACCCAGGGACTGCTCAGCAGATGCTGCCACGCCCTGTCAAGCACACAGTCCTCACCCTCCTCCATAAACCCATTACAACTCTAACCATTTCCTGAAGCTCTTTCTAGTGTCACAGGAGTGGATGGGCACCAGATGCGTCTATCAGAAGAGGTTGGCTGAGTGTCTTCGTACTTCATCTTTCACTAGCTGTCGTATTACTATTGTTCACAGGTTTCTTAGTTAAAGGGTTAGTTAGAAATTTCTGTCATTAATTCCTCACTCTCATGTCGTTCCAAACCCGTAAGACTTCCGTTCATCTTCAGAACACAAATGAAGAGATCAATGTTTATATGTGAATTCATATGGATTAGTTTTACAATCTCTTCATGAACTTTTTGAAGCGTCAAAGTGGTAGTTGCATAGACTGTCAATGGAAGGACAGAAATCTCTCAGATTTTAATAAAAAATATCTTTATTTGTGTTCTGAAGATGAACGAAAGTCTTACAGGTTTGAAACGACATGAGTAGATGACAGAATTTTCATTTTTGAGTTAACTATACCTTTAAGGTTAGGGATTTAAACAAACCCTTGACAATTCCTGCCCCATTTGAACTACAGCTAAAAACCACCCAAACACTTGGCATCCACTCAGAGTACCCTAAAAATGAACAAACAACCATATTGAACACTCTAGTAACCACTCAGAAAACTACAAATATAAAAATTAAAGCTGCAAGCAGCGATGAAAGGGCCCTCGCACCCGGGGGCACACCGCCACCCAGTGGCCTCAGGAAAACAGCGAATAGTGAGCAAGATGCATTTAAGTGGGTAAATATAGGAGAAATACAGCAAAGTTATTTTGATGTGCCACACTTCCTTCTGCCAGCAGGTGCTTTGACTATAACTGAATATTGCCGTGTAGATGTCTTCAGGTCAGAACTATTATCAAACGTGAAGTTTAGGGCAGATCGGCATTGTATGCCTGAGTTACAACAACTTTCGTGGCATTAATCGCATACATTAGCACTTAGCCAAGTGTTGTATGACTTAATGTGTTTCTAGCATGTTTGGTACTTCATGGCATATTTAAATGAGTTTCTGGGAGTGAATTACAGTGTACAGCATGCCATTTCCTGTTACCAGCAGGTGGCGCTATCTAATGACTAACTAATATTGGCATGTAGATGTCTTCAGGCCAGGACTATAATAAAATGTGAAGTTTGGGGCAGATCAGACTTTGTATGCCAAGTTACAACAATTTCCTGTTTCATGGCGAAACATCGAACTTTGTGAGGCCGCCACGGACATGCCCTTCAGAGAAAACTCAATATCTTCGCAATTGAATGTCACAAAGGTCTTTAGATTAGACTGACCGAATATGATGATGGTCTGATTACATCTCTAGGAGGAGTTTGTTAAAATACAACATCTGGAAATGGCAAAAACTGCAAAAACTTTGCAGAGAAAATTTAAAATATCTCACTTCTTGTAGCTCGAATTGAAATTTTGTAGATCGAGCCATTTTGTCGCACCTAATTCTGAAACCCATATCAGACGTAAATTTTCACCACTTCTGACGCACGTGCAAAGTTTCATGAGTTTTCGAGCATGTTCAGGCCCTCAAAAATGCGATTTATTTGGGAGAAGAATAATAATAGGCTGAGCAATATACAATAGGATCCTCACACCATTGGTGCTCGGGCCCTAATAAAAGCTAATTCCAAACTTTTAGAATATATAAAATAAAGTATTTATCATTTATTTACTAAAACAAAATATCTACACAAAAGTTATTATTGGGCTAGATGAATCATCGAAATTACGATATTCACTTTATTATTTATATAGCACAATCAAATCTGCTATCATATTATTCTAATTTACCATGGGAGAAAACTGACTGAATTTGGACAGAGTCCAAAATCAAAGTCTGTATTAAATGAAAACCAGTTTAAAAAAAATCCAAAACACCCATGCTTTGCTCAAACATGTATACATTTCTCAAGAGCAAAGGCTTGAGGGTTGTCTATTTTGCACATTGTGGAATCCCAATTTATTTTTAAAGATAAAGTGGTTCATGACTTAACAAGAAAACTTAGAATGCAGTGTTTCACTATAACAAAATGCTTGTAAAGGAACTACAGAGATCAAAATGAACATTTGTATCATTTTACATAAATAAAGCCAAATGACAGAACCAGACAAGAGAGAGAGGCCGAGGAAGAAAGAGAGAGTACGAAGAGGTTTTGGGTTTGCCTCACAGGAAGTTGCCTGTCTGCCTTTCTTCACTTTCCTGCATTTGAACATACGAGAATAGCCGAGCGTTCCAGTAAATGAATACATGCCCAAACAATGTGCTGGATCTTCCGTCTGCTCTCTCCTGTACGTCAGGAGACAAACTCAGAGCCAACAAAGTCAAGACACATTTTATATCATTCTCTCATTAATATACACAATTAAATGCTTTGCACACTAAGAATTTTAAAGAGAAATGCAGGCACAGCTGATCAGTGCATTGCCATAAATCCTGCTGGAGTACGAGATTCCCATTAACGTTATTTAGATATCTTAGTTCTCTCAGTTACAAAAGCAAACAAACTTCAATCCTGCTAATGAGCCTTTATTCCTGCTCTTCCTGATCGTTTTGCTCTGCACACTTTACACAAAGCAGCGGGCCTTTCTTCTGATCCTGACAGATCTAACGAGCACCCAACAAATAATCGGTTTCGCCTACTAAACTGCAACAGCTTTGGACCAATTAGCTCCTACTGTTACCCACAAGCCAAAAAAAAAAATGCTTCAAAGAGAATATTAAACTCAATAACATCAATAAGAACACACAACACAACAGGGCACTACAGTAAACACGGATGCTCCGCATCCCCATGCACATTTTAAACTACTACATTATTAAATGAAACACTTGCCAGTTAAAAAAGATTATGTGATTTCTCTTACAGAAAGAAGCAAACCGGTACAGTGCATCTTTTTATATTCTAGGTTAAAAAGAAGTAAAACTACGAACATCATCTGTAGTATGCAGATGACCACAGAAAATTTCAGTTTGCAAGGGAAAACAAAAATGCCTTCACTTAAATCTCTATTGTACTTTTGCCTCGTAGACTTCACCTGTGTGACTTCCAGATACTGAATTGTATTTAACTCAGAATAATGCTTAAAAAAACTGGAAGACAAACAGATCTGAACTACATCAGGAGGAATCAAGCATCTGTTGAGACTTTCTATTTTGAACAAAAACAGCCTTTATCTTGAGGAATTTTAGATCCACATATAATCCTTGAGAGGATGATTTGTCTTCTTTTTAAAGGGAAACAGTGTTCTAACCAACGCCAAAGTACAATACTCAAGTTTATCATCAGCGATTGTTGCCTCCATGAGAAAAAATATTCCAAACTGCATCCATAACATGCTATTTTGCTCATGCAAGCAAGTAGGTTTGACTTGTACTAAATTATACTGATCTGATTTTCTGTTTTCGATTAGATTAGCCATACTTTGCACTGCAATATGCCACGAACACAATATAAATTGTTTAAAACCTGATTTAAAGCATGCATTCATATATGATTAACATGGTTGCAGTTCCCAGACTGATTATTAATTAAAGTGATTCATTAAAAGAGCCTGTCTAAACCACACTCATAATGTAAATGAGTCACTGAATACTTCTCTTAAAACGTGAACTACGTAACTTACGCATCTCAACAACAACAAGAGTTATGTAAAACAGACTGAGACGCACTTCTTCACAAATACTTTGGTTCTAATTCTGTCTCTGGTTGTGCCTCTGTAAGACACCTACGCTCCTGAGGACCGCATGCATTCCATTCCTCTCCTCCGCGTGCTCACTTTGCAGATCTGCAGGGATGGAAGTGAACAGTGAGTCCCACCATAGAGCCTTTCCCAAAACTCCCTATCTCATCACTGCCTACAGCTCGTTCCACTAACCCACATTACGAAGAAACCTACAGATCACTCGGGTTCCCAACACAGTCAATGCGCTCCATCATAACCCGAGATCCTCTGTTGATCATGAGCAGCATGGACCAGACATGCAAATGCATGGATAAAGATGAACAGAACACGTTAGAGAAAACAAACCAATCTCAAGTGCTGGCTGCATGCGAGTATTTATGGGTGCATCAAACGCACCGGAGCGCACAGTTCCTTTACGCACTCCAGCGTACTGAAAAAAAACAACAACATTCCTACACATGTACCACATTTAACATTGCAGTTAAAACCCTTTAGATTAAGATTAAATATCCCTCGTCATTTTCTTACCGTAAAGTACAACACGAACGCAGTTTTTTCAAGCGCACGAGTGATTATGATCCAGGAGTCGGGAGCGCAGAACGCGCCGGGCGGCTGGGTGAAAGCTGACCGCTGCTGCTGGAGGAAACGGAGGATTTGTGTTGATCTGCAGATTTACTCCTCTGTCAGGGGTTCACCCGCGTCTCCGGTGTTCTCCGTATGCTCAGAGCCGCCTAGCGACCATTTCTGAAATCATACGAACCAGCGAACCAGAGTCCAAAGCGCAGCCTCAGCCTGACTATCACATGCTGGGGTTGCCTGTGGCAGATGAGTTATTCCTCTAGGGGGCGTGTAGTGGCTCAAAATGCTTAACTCCTTCATTGAACTCCATTTGTATTATTTTATTGTTTTTTATATATTATTATTTTCATACTAAAAAGTAATGTAACTAGTCAAAAAGTAACCTCTGGTTCTAGTTCTGCCTCTAACTTTATTTCGGGTTCCAGTCTCTAGTTCAGTTAAATGCTCTTCATGTGAGAAAACAAATGATTATATACACTCACCTAAAGGATTATACTAATACTGTGTTTGACCCCCTTTCGCCTTCAGAACTGCCTTAATTCTACGTGGCATTGATTCAACAAGGTGCTGAAAGCATTCTTTAGAAATGTTGGCCCATATTGATAGGATAGCATCTTGCAGTTGATGGAGATTTGTGGGATGCACATCCAGGGCACGAAGCTCCCGTTCCACCACATCCCAAAGATGCTCCATTGGGTTGAGATCTGGTGACTGTGGGGGCCATTTTAGTACAGTGAACTCATTGTCATGTTCAAGAAACCAATTTGAAATGATTGGAGCTTTGTGACATGGTGCATTATCCTGCTGGAAGTAGCCATCAGAGAATGGGTACATGGTGGTCATAAAGGGATGGACATGGTCAGAAACAATGCTCAGGTAGGCTGTGGCATTTAAACGATGCCCAATTGGCACTAAGGGGCCTAAAGTGTGCCAAGAAAACATCCCCCACACCATTACACCACCACCACCAGCCTGCACAGTGGTAACAAGGCATGATGGATCCATGTTCTCATTCTGTATACTCAGACCGGCCCGTCTGGCACCAACAAGCATGCCACGCTCAAAATTGCTTAAATCACCTTTCTTTCCCATTCTGACATTCAGTTTGGAGTTCAGGAGATTGTCTTGACCAGGACCACACCCCTAAATGCATTGAAGCAACTGCCATGTGATTGGTTGATTAGATAATTGCATTAATGAGAAATTGAACAGTGTTCCTAATAATCCTTTAGGTGTGTGTGTGTGTGTGTGTGTATATATATATATATATATATATATATATATATATATATATATATATATATATATATATATATATATATATATATATATATATATATATATATATATAATTTTATTTCCGCCTTTACCTCTGTTTCTGATTTTAGTTCTGTCTCTAGTTCAAGGTCTGATTCTTCAGTCTCTGATTCTAAGACTGTGGCTATCTCTAATTCCCCAGCATCTCTAGCATTTGATGTGAAGTTGAGCTCGTTTGTTTCTTGCTCGGTCGGTGTGTTTCTGTTATTTCGAAATATCCGTATATGAAAAAACGAATTGTGAAACCTCATCCAGTAATCACAAACGACTGTGATTGGTCCATTCTGCTCTGCGCAAAGAAAAGGAACCGGCTCCACGTGACCAACAGAGCTCTGGCGTTCCTTCAACAGAGGTCTAGACAATCATTTATACTTGAATAATTACACTGTATTATATAACTGAAACTACACAGTGAAAAGAAGAACTGGCAGAAATAGTACAACTATTATTTAAATCAATCACTATCCTATAAGCCCCGCCCCATGTTTGCCCCACTCTTTCATGCCGTCTACCATTCTACACTATTATTTTGTTTCTATTAGTTTTACAGCATAAAGAACATGTTTATGTTGTGCAATCAACGCAATTCAAATCATTATCAGATTATCAAATTGTTGAATATAAATAAATCTAATGGTTAATCTAATTTATGAATATCTTTTTAATCTATACCTTCACAACGCTGGTTTCTCAGATTGAATGAAATACAACAGGCGCCATCTGCTGGTTCAAGAGTGTAATTAATGATTTTTTTTTTCTATTATTTTATTTATTTTACAGGTTGTGTATTGTTAGAGTATAATAAGCTGTTTTACACACACTTTCTGATGCTACTATGTGTGTGTGTTTTACATGTGGGTGTGTTTTAATATCCATGGTGATATGTTATCACAGGAGAACGGACTTTGGACATATTTTAATGCATCACAGTAAATCTAAATATAGACATCAGGAAATACACAACATTTATATAATATAAACATGTTTTCTTACCTGATGAGGATTTTGATGAGTATGTAACCAATTTAGATATGATTGTTTAAACGTCGTTTGAAACATTTGTTTAATGAGAATATTGATCTCTCTTAGATATATGAATATTACTGCTACTGTCATATTAAATATTACTGTAAGGATCATAAATGTTAGACCCAGGTCTATCCCATTCATGTGCCATGATAAAATCATAAGGGTCCACAGCAGTAAAGCAGGACTTCTGTACTGTCAGAGGATGATTTCTTGATCTTTTCTTTCTGATCAAACCCACATCACTCTCTTTATGATGTTGTGAGCTCCAATATAAATGCCATGACAACACAAGCACCAGTCCGTGACTGTACAGACGATTACTTTATGACTTTATTGCCCTCCATGTGATGAGCTTCATTATGAGCTTATCTGTGATCAGCTCTCCCCACCTCAGTCCAAACCTTTTGCCATTACAAGGAAACACCAAGCTACTGGTTTCAGATCAGTGACAAAGTGCAACCTATACAACACCATTTATTGCCCACCAACACCTCACCTCATCCCAAGTTCTCCCATTTTCCAGCCACAAAGCGTCAGGAATCAAAGGGTCTGCTTGACAAGAACATTTTCTCAGCCAAGGACCTAGAAAAAAGGACCACAGTTACAATGCCGTCCGTGGAGAAACTACTGCATTTCTTGTCAACTTCTCTTATATGTGCAGCTGGAGTGGCTTTATTGGGTTATGGGATGTCGACAGATTGGGCCAAAGCAGAAATGGCCTGCGCACCGATCAACAGTGAACAGTTCAGTGGATCCTCCAGTCTCAAAATCGGCCTTTTCAATGGCACGGAAACCAAAATCTCCTGCCCCAGGATTTCCAAACTAGGAGTAAAAGTGCCTGGTGAGCTTCAATTGAATGTCTGCATGCTAAATTACACAATATTTAACTGTAAACCTATCATAAGATAAAAGCAAATTAAGCTCATGTAAATGATTTTAGACAGACAGACAGACCAATAAAGTTGGTAATTAAACAGTTGACGGTAGCCATTGACTTTCATAGTAGGAAAAGAATACTATGGAAGTCAATGGGTGCCGTCAACTGTCTGGTTACCGACATTCTGAAACTCATAGGTGAGTAACAGATAACATTTTAATTTTTAGGTGAACTATCAGTTTAATAAAAAAAATTAAATAAAAAAAAGTCTTGCACATTCAAAATGATGGACTAAAATTACCTTTCGAATTTGCAGGAATTAGGAATTAATTTTCCATATAAATCACATGAGAATTTTATACTTACTGGAATTCGTCAAATGTTATGTCACTTTATTTAAATCAACGTTCCGTGCATTCTTATTCTCCAATCGTCTCCAAAAGTCTTTTTCTCTTTCTCTTAGTGTTTGAACGTCTGGGGAAATTAGCAGGAGCTCCAATCATCCTGCACGCTCTGGTTGTCATCCTGTTGGGCCTGGCTCTTCTGGGGTCTGCAGGCAGTATTCTGGTCACCCTCTATAACAGCTTCAGTAACCCATATCAGACCTACATGGGACCAATAGGGCTATACACATGCAGTGGACTTAGTGGTGAGAAAACATACACCATGTCACAAACCAAGAAATCTCAATCTCAAACACTATTTTGCTTGCATTTGATTGGAAATAGTGCAGAATCTCACATATTTACTCTTAAATTTACATTTAGATGTTTACACATTTACAATTTGGGTTGTTTTTAATCCAAGGTCTAAGTAATTATAGAACAGAACCAAGCGGTAACCTTTCATTCGCTCTCTTGAATCCAAAACCAAAGTGACTTAAACTGCAATTCATCAACCGACCGCTATAGACAGGCTCCAAAAGGGAGCCAATCCCATAGAGCCCCCATGTTAAATGCCCAACTTTACAGCAGATTTTTTTTTTTAGGCCTGGTACAAAAAGTGGTTTTGGTCTATATAGCTAATTTTGCCCTTTATGACAACTGAATTGTTTTTAACTTATCCATTTAAATTATATTAAGCCTTAAAGTTCTACATAATTTAACCCAGCACAGTTGATACATTTTTACTATAATACCAGCTTTTTAAAATTTTTATTTTTACTTCATACATGAATTAACGTGTACAGATTAACTTAAATCCTCTAAACCTTTTCAAACTACTCGACACAACCACTGGCTTGCATGATAATTCCTTTGATTTCATATTTTACAGTATAGCATATTTTATATAGTTCTTAATACATTACCAACCTTTAAGCTCGTTTAACAAATATTAGAAGTAAAAATTAAACATTTAGAAGCAATTCAAGTGTAATTGACCGGTCTCTGCTGTCCCGTTTCCACCGTAACGGCGCTGGATCTCGTGCCGGATCTTGTATCGCGTTCAGCGGGGGAACTTCTAACTTTAGACGGCCGCCCTGCCTTTCACTTGTAGCCTAAATATGCTTTGACTGGCTCCATAACCAGTCCATAAACAATCAGTGTACATTTCTGAGCACATATTTTAACAGCCTAAGTATTTATATTCTGTATCTTTTGGAATAAAATCATAAAATTTCACACCCCCAAAAAAAATTAAAAATTACACGAAAAGACAGACGTGACACTCGTTTAGGTCACTCACATCACGCCCCTGATGTTGCTTTGCATACAATTAAACGATATACAGCTCAGTAATGAATTTATAGATACAATAAAATGTACACAAACCTGTATTTTAATGAAGAACACTGGGTTGTCACGTCTGAGCCAGGATCTGGGGTACACAAAAACTACCCAAACACTGGGTTGTTACGTCCGACCCAGGATCTGGGTTACACAAAAACTACTCAAACACTAGGTTATTACGTCTGACCCAGGATCTGGGTTACACAAAAACTACCCAAACACTGGATTGTTACGTCCGACCCAGGATCTGGGTTACACAAAAACTACCCAAACACTGGGTTGTCACGTCCGACCCAGGATCTGGGTTACACAAAAACTACCCAAACACTGGGTTGTCACGTCCGACCCAGGATCTGGGGTACACAAAAACTACCCAAACACTGGGTTGTCACGTCCGAGCCAGGATCTGGGGTACACAAAAACTACCCAAACACTGGGTTGTCACGTCCGACCCAGGATCTGGGTTACACAAAAACTACTCAAACACTAGGTTATTACGTCTGACCCAGGATCTGGGTTACACAAAAACTACCCAAACACTGGGTTGTCACGTCCGACCCAGGATCTGGGTTACACAAAAACTACCCAAACACTGGGTTGTCACGTCCGACCCAGGATCTGGGTTACACAAAAACTACCCAAACACTGGGTTGTCACGTCCGACCCAGGATCTGTGTTACACAAAAACTACCCAAACACTGGGTTGTTACGTCCGACCCAGGATCTGGGTAACACAAAAACTACCCAAACACTGGGTTGTTACGTCCGACCCAGGATCTGGGTAACACAAAAACTACCCAAACACTGGGTTGTCACGTCCGACCCAGGATCTGGGTTACACAAAAAGAAACCAGATTTTTTAGAGTGTAGATATCTGAAACGTTAGGTTTAAACGATAATAAAAGTGTTTTTATGTGTCTTATCTCCAGTATGTACGGCCAGCTTGGCGCTGATTCTATATGTGGCGAACGCCTACCTTGGCCAGATGTTCGAGACGCTGGTGAAAGCCGATGAGGCCAACGTGATGTTGAAAGATGTAAAAATTAACCTACAGGTGGGGTTTTTCCTTCTGATACCGTACATCTGCTTCAATATGGTCGCCATCCTCGTGGTCTATCTGTACGTCCACGCCGCGTATACACGCCGCAGAGAGCAGGAGAAGCCAACGGAGGATGCGCCGAAAGAGATCATGATGTACTAAAGAGAAAACACAGCAAAAATCTGTTTAAAGGCTCGTTCACACCAAAGAGGATTACTATAACATTAATGATAAAGATGCCGTTTTAAAAATCCTCCTAAATAACAGAGACACGCCACAACTGTGACGAAAACGGAACAATGAAATGGAATCACAACGATATTTCTTCCAGCCGATGAACGATAAAAACAACAATGTCAGCCAATCAAAATCCATCCTGCTTTGAAGAGCTCGAGCATTTAAAGCGGCAGACAACAAAACTGCAGCCTGTGCTTATAATAATCAGAATTTTAATATAGTTGTTATAGTGATCATTCTTGGTGTGAACGGGTCTTTATGGGAGATGATTTTCAGACCTGAGTGAATTATTCAGCCCATTATTTTGGAGTGAATCACGTTGCAGTTCTGAACTTATCTGAATTGTGTTTGCCATGACCACAAAATTGTATTAGTTATAGGCTATAAATAAACTAAGGCCTAAAAGTGTGCGTACTCTTAAATCATACAAAAATTGTCATTGCATTAGATAACAGCATCTCATGGGCCTGTGCTTTTTGTATGTAATGCCATTTGTGTTCATGTTTTAAGTGTGACTTGAGTGTTCAAATATTTCTATAGGCCACTGCATATATTTCATTTTTAAATGTCATTTACTTGTCTAGCTTTTATACTAAGAACTTAAACTCCTTTGCATGATATGTAACTTAAGAAAACAGTTACATTTTACTTATATCAGTTCCTTTAAACTTTAAGCCATTTAAAAAAAAAAAAAAATGTCTTGCATATTTTATAGATGTGAATATATTTAGTGCTTACACTATTTATCTGCTATTCATCAGCTATTGGCTTCAAACTGTCAACATATTACAATTCTGTATAATACATTCTTCAAATATTCTGTAAATATTATCATATTTTAATAATACCACATTACAATAATAAATCTTTTTAGAGTGATGAGGATCTTGTGTTCAGTTTTTAGGCTAAAACGCATAGGCCTGGTTTCACAGACAGGGCTTAGATCAATTTGTGCAGTCTGTAGTATTTATGAGGATCTATCAACAGAAATGCAATATAATATCCAACTATGTATATAACTATGTTTTCAGTGGTGTATAATGACATTACATAATCAGCCGTTATGTTTTTATTATCTTAGAATGAGTCATTTCTATCTACACACACCGAGGGTCCCCTTACAGTGAAGTCGCCATTTTACGCCACCGTGTTTCTACAGTAGCCCTAAATGGACAAACTGCTCTACAGAGCATTTGCTACTTTCTGCTCTCTCAGACAACGACATCTTTGTCCTGTGTCGGCCACCGTAGCTTCTCTGTGTGCTTCGAAAAAAGGGAGGCGTGAGCAGAGTCCAGTTGCAATTTGCAATATCACTGCTAGATGCCACTAAACTTTACACACAGCACCTTTAAGTAGCTTTTATCTAGAAAAAAGACATTACTGGTGTGTGCATATTAAGACAAAAAATGACAAAGATAAAAAAAAAAAGATTTTCAGTTTAACATGCATGCATTTTAGTCTGGGACTAGGTTTAAGGCTGTGAAACCGGGTGATAATGTCTGTGTACTTTACAACCAACCAACAACCTCACCTACAAATTCATTGTCTTTTAAAAAGTCGATGGCATTGAAAAACTGACTCATAAAACCTAATGGCTCGGATTATGATATAAGAGATGATATCCTTTTACAGGAATGTCGGGTCATTGTGAATCACGTTGTGATGTAATTCTCCATAATCACTGCATAAACTGAACCTTCGGCCCTTGGACTTTGTTTATATTGTGCATTATTTGTTAAGACATGCAGAGGTGTGAGCTGGGTTTCAGCCAGCAGGGGGCAGCAGGACTGTGTGTTTATATCTGGATTTTGCCTATTAAGACATGTTCCTGGATCAGCATTCCTGTCCGAAAATGTAGTCCTAACCCTATCCCTAATCTCTAAAATCAGAGGGGAATGATAGGTGAATAACACTGATGTAGAAGCACCTAACCCTTGTTGTAAGCCTAAACTTCACATAAACTGTAAACTTGTCCCTCAAACCAACAAAGATGTTGATCCAGGAACATGTAGTGAACTCATGTTCACCATGTTTATCCTGGCTGAAAATCAGCTCTCTGCTGCCACCCTGTAAGGTGGAAACTCATGATCTCAGCAAAAGCACTTCATCTCAGACAAACTATTGTTATTGTGCTCAAGCAGCATTGTATTACACAATATTAACACAATAAGAACGTTTTGCTAACGTTCCCATTAAGTTATGAAAACGTTATTTCTGAATGTTTTCTTAATGCTTTAAAAAATATATATATTATGGGAATGTTATTATTAAACATTCCCTTTTATTATTCTTCAAACATTATGGGAATGTTACTTTTGAATGTTCTCAGAACATTCTGAAACAAGTTAACTAAAATATTTCAGAAATAAATGCTCCATGAACGAGTTTTGAGAACATTACATATTAAAGACCAGGTTCATTTAAACAGACATTCTATTAACTAATAATAATTCTGTCATCATTTACTCACCCTCATGTTCTAAACCTGTATTAATGTCTTTCTTGCGCTGAAAACAAAAGAATGTTGGTAACCAAACAGTTGGTCCCCATTGATTTCCATGTTTTTTTGGGGGGTTTTTTCATGGAAAATGGGACCCAGCAATTGTTTGATTATCAACATTCTACAAAATATCTTCCTTTATGTTCAACAGAAGAAAGAACTGTGTGCATGTTTAGAACAACTTGAGGGT